>JAIFZK010000228.1:4437500-4445000 GCA_027481765.1 Tenualosa thibaudeaui | reverse complement strand
AGTTTACCTGCAGCCATCTGGTGTCCATAGTTTCAGACTTTAGCTGATGGATGATTGATTGACAACAGGCCTTCAGGGAAACAGCTGTGTGTGTGTGTGTGTGTGTGTGTGTGTGTGTGTGTGTGTGTGTGTGTGTGTGTGTGTGTGTGTGTGTGTGTGTAAGCAATTGCTTACGTAGCTCTGGCTTCAAAGTGAATGAACACGTGCAGAATCCTAGTGCACAGACACACACACACACACACACACAAAGAAGCACGACCTCCGGCCTGTCCTAGTGAATGCGATGAGTGCAACCCAAACAAGAGGCTCTCCTCATGGCCCCGCGGTTTGGCCAGGCAGCCGTCAGAGCGCCTGACTGAGACTCACAGGCAGCGGAGAAAGCCCTAATCTGGGGGATTACGGCCGCAATCCATTAGGTGATTAAACCCCTTGAGGAATTAAAGATCCCTTACACCCCTCATCCCCGTGCCGGAGATTACCGGTCCCATTCCAATACACAGCCTGCACCCCCTCAAGCCTGCTTCTTCACACACACACACACACACACACACACACACACACACACACACACACACACTCTTACACACTCTTACACGCACACGGTCAGTCACTCACTCACTCACACTCACACACACACTCGCACACACAATTTAATCTGACAGCACAGCAAAAGGAAAAGGCATCACTGACAGAAGAAGAGGAGACAGATAGGATAACAAGAGAATATTTTAAGCGTGTGTGTGTGTGTGTGTGTGTGTGTGTGTGTGTGTGTGTTGTGAGTGAGTGAATGAATGAGTGTGTGTGTGTCCAGGTCAGGCCACTGTAGTCCCAGTTAACAGGGACCCATCTGTCCCCGTCAAAAACACCAGATGCCCACACACACATACACACACTTTCCCAAAAACTATTAAGCAAGAGGGGACCCTTGTGTCCATCTGGACCATATATTTCTCCCCTCCTCTCTCTCTATGTCTCTCTTCTTCTTCTTTATTTCTTTTCCTCCTGCTTTTCTCTTCATCCCTTCATCTCTCAGTTCAGTTTTCTTCTTTACTTTCATCCTGTGTGTCTGTTTCTCTCTCTTCTCTCCATCCTTTCTTCTCTCCCTCTCACCAGCATGTCTTTTCCTCTTTCTCTCTCTTTACCCTCTCCATCACTCTTTCTCTCTCTCTCTCTATCCCTCTCTCCTTGTCAGTGCAGGATGACTAGGCCGTAGAAGCCCTGGAGATGTAGGTTAGGTCATACGCATGGTCGCCCTGAACACACACACACACACACACACACACACACACACACACACACACACACACACATACACACACACACACACACAGAATTTTCACAAATGAGCAGTTACACACACACACACAGCGTAAAGCTTTTGACACAGAAAGGAAGAGAAAGGCAGAGCGAGAAAGAAAAAGAGACAGAAAGAAAGAACACAAAAGACCAATATCACTACCAAAAGGCCATACAGAAAGAGACAGACTGATCGGGGGCCAAGAACAAACAGAAAGAGACAGAGCAAGAGAGAGAGAGAAGAAAGGAATGAAATAAAGAGAAAAATGAAGTCTACATTTAGACTGATCGGGGGCCCAGAACACACAGAGGGCTGCAGCATCATTAACTGTAGGCTATGGAGGAGGCGTCCAATCACACAGAATGAAGGGCCTGGCACCGTGCCAACTCCACTAACATTTCTCCTCAATGGCACACGCCTGGCGCTCTCTCTCTCTCTCTCTCTCTCTCCCTTTCTCCCTTTCTCCCTCTCTCTGCCCACCCTACCCTCTCTTCCAAACCCCATCACTCGCCAGGTCTTAAACCTCTAGCGCTGTTTAGCAGAGCCAGTTGTGAGTGATTGAAAGCCATATTAACCCACACACACACAAACACACCCAAACACACACACATTCCCTGATTGCTCCTGCTGGCTGTAATCCTGCATAGGAAACACTCTCGCCACTAACTCTAACTCCAGTGCTAATCTGGCTGCGGGACCAAACACACACACACACACAAACACACGCACAAACGGACCAAAACACACACACACCCAGCTCCAAAAAGGGCCTGCATGTGAGAGAAAGGAGAGCAGAGCAGATCTGGCTTTCCATCAGTCTTCAGCAGACGACAGACTCCCCAACAGATGCTGGGCTTTGGAGGGCTTTTTATGGGCTGTTGTTTTTTTTTTTATTTTTTTATTTTTTTTTCAAATTGCTCTCGCGCTCTCTCTCTCCCTCTCACTCTCTTCTGTGGCTGCTGTCCAATCAGAGTAAAAACAAAATTAACTAGAGCAGTGAAATGAGACTGAAAAGGAATCAGTCAGTTAGCTAGCTGTTAGCAACAAGCACACACAGACACACACCTAACCCTAACCCTCACACACCACCAGCAATGAGTATTGGCTTATGCTCTTGCGGTGTGTGTGTGTGTGTGTGTGTGTGTGTGTGTGTGTGTGTGTGGTAAGAGGTGGACAAAAAGCTTTTTAAATGTATTAGTGTAGTCTTCCACTCTCTGGGAGGCTTAAAGCTCATTTAAAAGGAGCAGTCTAAGTCTGGGAACACCTGAAAGGAGGACTGATAGGGAGGAGGCCTGGGAGATTGGGCCACACATGGAACTGCAGAACTGGATTCTGGGTTCTCTTCCTGGACTTCAAACATTCCAGAAGGTTCTAATCTCATTTGGCCTATTCCAGTGTTGTATCTAGAAAGTCACTGAAATGGAAACTCCACTATTCAATAGTGTGTGCATGTGTGTGTGTGCATGCGTGTGTGTACAAGCACAAATGCATTTGTGAATATGTGGAGTGTGTCATTGAATTAAGATCAATATGTGTGAATGTGTATCATTTATTAAGGGATCAATGACTTTTAGTTAATTAAAAATTCAGCAATGGCTGTGTGTGTATTTATCTGAATGATCTGACTAGGCCCCAGTAAGAGCTGGGAAGTGGGAAGTAGGAAGTAGGAACTGGTTGTTGTGTATTCTATCCTGCGTTCTGCACTTACCCATCTGAAGCTCATTGATGGTCTCCACCAGAGACCAGTCGGGGCTGTAGCCGCAGTGGGATTTGTCTAGCAGGCTGTCCAGCACCTGACGCACCGTCTGCCTCTCGTCCACCATCATGGTCTTGGAGCTCTCGTCCGACAGGTGCACCCGGATCACCAGCTACAGGACAGGAAGAGGAGAGGAAATACAGAATTCATTTATTTCCTTTATTTATTTTCCCAGCAATTCAAGGAATATTCCAAGTTTGCTCGTCCTCTGAGTTCGTCCCAGATGACGGCTGTCAGGGGAGGTAAAAACCTATCTATACAGTAACCTCACAGGATCACAGCTTAATAGCCTCATAGTGATGTAGCCTCAAAACACACACACACACACACACACACAAACACACACGCACACACGGTAAGATGTGCTTCAACATCTTTCTGTGACTATACATGATTTAATAGCAGTTTAACATGTGAGATTAGCATTTGGATACAAACGTTTAATCCACCTGTGAAGCCAGATACATACCATTCTCTATACATCACCATGCCCACAAATCACAGACTATGTATACTATATGCAGCATATGTGTGTGTGTGTGTGTGTGTAGACTATTTACTAATATGCGCTCTGTAATTATTCTATAAGATCATCATATATAAGGTATAATACATTGAACATTTAACATAGATTATAAAATAGATACGATTAAACATAGATTTGATAAAATATGGCATTTAAAGCAGAATTAGGTCAGTGGGTTTAAGTGGGTCAAAGGCTGTGGTGTCTAAAATGTTTCTTTAGTCAATCCCCAAGGCCTTAGAAATCCTGCAAGCACACACACACACACCACACACACACACACATCAAAGACTCTCTGTGTGCCTCACGTGTTGCGCGCCACCGCAATGTGTGTGTTAGCTTAGGAAAACTACAGCGTGAAGGACTGAATGGGCCTAAAATAGCTGGCCTCTTAATGCACGCACAGACACACACACTCACACACACACCAAGTTCTGTGTGGAGTGTCTCTTTGATGGCCTTTTGTGAGTGAGTGCACTGCTGGTGTGGTTGTGTGTGTGTGTGAGTGTGTGAGTGAGTGTGAGAGAGAGAGAGAAAAGTCAGGGATTCAACAGTATTGTGGAATGTTTCTTTGATGCATGGCATCTTTGTGTCTGTGTGTGTGTGTGTGTGTGTGTGTGTGTGTGTGTGTGTGTGTGTGTGTGTGTGTGTGTGTGTGTGTATGCGCATTTCTGCGAGTCTGGGATCAGCCTGCTGGAACAGAGAAAGAGAGAGATAGACAACAGACAGAAACACACACACACATATATAACAGAGGAAAAAAAAAACACACACATACACACACTCTAACTGATTGACTGCAATTCATCTCATCCTGTCAGGCCAGATGCAGACCACATTGACATGCGTGTGCGAACACACACACACACACGCACACGCACACACCACTAACCCACATATCTATCTTAGCTCAAATCCGGCCAGCCACTCTAGCTGTTAATGCAGCATCAGGAATCAGGCGGCAAGTGCAGCGGGCTTCACACACACACACAAACACACACACCAGACAAGCATACACAAGTGTGCATATACACACATACACACAAACAAGCATACACACACACACACACACACACACACACACACACACACACACACACACACACACACACACACAGCTGCACCAATCATGATTTCCACGAACCTACAATCACCAATCATAGTCCCAGAGACCTAACAGCCCTGACCTACATTTACTTACACACACACACACACACACACGCACACACACAAATCCAATCCAACGGAAACAACCACCAACATTCCAATCCATATCCAATCACTGAGACTACACATTCCCAGAAGTCCAGGGGATGTCCCTCCCTCCTCTGAGTCCCATCTCCAGAGATCCAGAGAGAGGAGTCGTGCCCACACTCTGATCCCCACCAAGTGGAGCTCCGAGTTGGGAAAGGGATGAGGACATGCCCCCCTGCCCCTGGCCTTCCATGCTAAGATTAAAATGGGTTAAAAGCTGAGGTAACACCATCTAGTACAGGAAATGTAATCATCTGGTGTAAGTCTGAGTATTTGTTTCTCTCTGTGTATCTAGTTGAGTCTACCGTGAATCCATCTAACATACTGTACACTAATGCAGAACAAATCAATAACCATCAAAAAGTGTAGTGTACTAGGTTAGTCAGTCAGTAGTGGATAAGAGTGCCTATAGTGTAGTGTACTAGGTTAGTCAGTCAGTCAGTAGTGGATAAGAGTGCCTATAGTGTAGTGTACTAGGTTAGTCAGTCAGTCAGTAGTGGATAAGAGTGCCTATAGTGTAGTGTACTAGGTTAGTCAGTCAGTCAGTAGTGGATAAGAGTGCCTATAGTGTAGTGTACTAGGTTAGTCAGTCAGTCAGTAGTGGTTAAGAGTGCCTATAGTGTAGTGTACTAGGTTAGTCAGTCAGTCAGTAGTGGATAAGAGTGCCGATAGTGTAGTGTACTATGTTAGTCAGTCAGTCAGTAGTGGATAAAAGTGCATATAGTGTAGTGTAGTAGGTTAGTCAGTCAGTCAGTAGTGGTTAAGAGTGCCTATATAGTGTAGTGTACTAGGTTAGTCAGTCAGTCAGTAGTGGATAAGAGTGCCTATAGTGTAGTGTACTAGGTTAGTCAGTCAGTCAGTAGTGGATAAGAGTGCCTATAGTGTAGTGTACTAGGTTAGTCAGTCAGTCAGTAGTGGATAAAAGTGCATATAGTGTAGTGTAGTAGGTTAGTCAGTCAGTCAGTAGTGGTTAAGAGTGCCTATAGTGTAGTGTACTAGGTTAGTCAGTCAGTCAGTAGTGGTTAAGAGTGCCTATAGTGTAGTGTACTAGGTTAGTCAGTCAGTCAGTAGTGGATAAGAGTGCTCTTAGAGGCAGAGCTAGAGGCCAGTGGACACCATGGGTTTTACCCTCTGCTACTGCTGAGATCAGGTCACAAAAGCTTTGGAAACTCTGTGCTGAACTATATCAAGTTCCTTCACATGAACTGAGTGAGAGTGAGAATGAGAGAGAGAGAGAGAAAATGAGAGACAGACAGGTAGAGTGATAGAGGGATGAAGAGTGCCAGTGAAAGTTGGCTGTCTGGATTTGTGCAGAGGGCCAGATGGATGGATAGATTAGTGCAGAGAACACAAAGAACACAAACACCCGCGTGAGCGCAGGATTTCGCCAAAAAGAGAGAGAGAGAGAGAGAGGGAAGGGGAAGAGGAAAAGGAAGAACAAGTGACAGGAATAAGCAGATCAGGAAAGGAGAAAAGAGAGTGAAGTAAAATAATGAAGAAAAGTTAGAAAAACAGGAGATGAGAAGAAATAGAGAGAGAGAGGGAGAGAAAAGGGGAGCAGTGAAAGAGTGAAAGTTGTGTTGAGAGGTAAAATAAAGGAGAAAAGTGATGGAGAGAAAAGGAGAGGGGCAGAAATAAAAAAAAAGTGATGAGAGGAGGTGAAGAAAACAAAAAGGAGAGAAAATATGAGAAAAGAACAGCAAGAAGGAGACATTTTTTGCTAAAGCTAGGAGGGTAAGAAATCAGGAGAAGAGAAGATAAGAGAGGAGAGGAGAAGAGAGGAGAAGAGAAGAGAGGAATGTCAGGGCTGTTCACGGTGATGCTGGATTAAACCTATACAGTCCCCTACTGAGATACTTTCACTGATAAACAACACTCACACACACACACACAAATAAACAAACATTCTTACACACACGTACACACCCACACCCACGTGAAAGACTCACATGAAAGAATTAACCTTGCACACACTTGCACTCTCTCTCTCTGGCATGCAAGGCAACACACACACGCACAGACACACAGGATGGAGCTTACAAGCACCTTAGGTATGTGCATACTCACACACACACACACACACACACACACACGCAATTAAAAGTCATCAGAGATGCAGTCTAATGTGTATATCATAGAATGTATGCCAGTGCTTTCTTTCGAGTAATTGAGGTCAGTGCACATGTGACGTGACTCTTCTTTTAGCTTCTGCACTGTCATAGCAATCAGCAGGGAGAAGATCCCCCCCACACACACACACACATATACACACACACACACACACTTATGCACACACACAAACACACACACTTATGCACAGGATTCCACTAACACTTTTTTTAACTAACCCATTTTCTCTTAAAAAAAACAGGCATAAAGACAAACACAGAAGTAACATATGTAAGAAGGAACAGCTGTGATATTTACAAACACACCCACGCAGTTGGAATTCACCCACACACACAACCGCACACAGGCACACACACACACACACACACACACACACACCCATCCATTATTAATCCCCTGCATGTGTGTGTTTGTGCTGACTATCTGTCTCTGTCTGGATTGTGTGTGTGTGTGTGTGTGTGTGTATGAAGATGCTTTTTAAAATGCTCTGTTCGGACATGACTCTGAACACACACCACTCCACAGACCCAGTAAAGCACA
>JAIFZK010000228.1:4430000-4432500 GCA_027481765.1 Tenualosa thibaudeaui | reverse complement strand
ACACACTCTCAAAGAAATTAACAGGAAAGAGGACAAAGACAACTTTGCCAACAAACTCTCTATTCTCTACAGAAAAATTTGGAATCCATGTATTGAAACAGTAGGCCCTTTCACACTGATGATTATTACCCGAATTGAACGACACTGGGGCAGGTGTCCATTCGACCTGCCAATCGACCCGCCTAGTATCAAAGGTGAGGTGTGTTCAGTGTGAAAGGCAAACCAAATCTGACCCGGGTTTAGCTGGGTGACAATCATCACCAAATGCTTTTGTTTTGTTGACGAGGTGTATTTATGTGAATGTCATGCTAACTGTCAAGCTACTGAGGGCTTTACAGTCGCATTGGCTAGCACTGGTAGAAATGTGGTGGTTGGAGGCTACCTCAGAAAACACAAATGACCTAATGAGCTTCATGTCAATGGGTATTGGCAATATGGCAAGCAAAACTAACTGCTACAGCTAGCACACATAACATTAGCATCGTTTTGCCAACACCACCATATGCAGCAGACCAAAAAAAAAGATCAACATTACCCAACATGGTCCACCTTTATAGGTAATCCTTATAGATAATCTTAAATCGACCATTACCAGCATTTTAGTCAGAGTTTAGGCTACAGACCAGCAGATAGCTTAGCTAAGAGATTTCTTTATTGACTTTCTACAGAAAGGTCCATAAGCTTATTGAGTCTATACAGGTCCACAGAGCTCCCTGTGCAACTCCAAACTCCTCTCCCAACACAGCAACTCTGCCTTAGTCAGATAATACGCCTTGCTTTCACACTGCAATGAAACTCAACAAATTCACCCCCAGAATGTAGCGGGATCCAGTGAGAAATGGCCTTATGATAGCAGATCACAAGCAAAAGCAAATTCACCCCCGGAATGTAGCGGGATCCAGTGAGAAATGGCCTTATGATAGCAGATCACAAGCAAAAGCAAATTCACCCCCGGAATGTAGCGGGATCCAGTGTGAAATGGCCTTATGATAGCAGATCACAAGCAAAAGCAAATTCACCCCCGGAATGTAGCGGGATCCAGTGTGAAATGGCCTTATGATAGCAGATCACAAAACAATACACAAAACAAAAAGCAAATATCCACACAGACACACGCACACACACACACACTCATTTAGAATTAGAGTTTAGAATTTATAGCGAAAAACACAGATACATATGCACACACACACACACACACACACACACACACACACACACACACACACACACACACACTCATTAAGAATTAGAGTTTAGAATTTATAGCGAAAAACACAGATACATACACACACACACACACAAACACACACACAGACAGACAGACAGTTGTTTCTGTCTCACACACTACTCACACACACCCTACAGTACAGTAAGCAGCTAGACCAGGACTAATGGCTCATGGATTCCCCAAGCAAATGGCAAACGACACACAAACTGATTAACTTTAATATTTAATTTGTGCTACTGTACATCTGTTGCTTAAAAGCCTGATCTGAATAAAGCTGAGGTGACATAAGTGTAGATATGTACATAAAAAAAACAACTACATGATTTCAACCCCATAATAATCCTCTCATCCTCAATCACGATCATCATCATCATAACCATCATTATCCTTATTCTTGAAATAAACCAGTCACACACACAAACACACACACACACACAAAACACATGCACACACAGACAAACCATCATCATTATCCTTATTCCTGAAAGGCTCAAATCCACTTCACCCTTAATCCATACCAGTGGGGTGTGTATGAGGGGCGGAGGGTTTGGGGGTCGCCATGACGATGATGACGATGATGAGGGTGTTAAAGATGGTGGGGTAAAGTCATGTGATGGCTGTGGCAGTAGTCTAAGTTTAAAGAGGATTTACTGCTCGGGGTCTTCTCTTAACATCGCAAGTCAAGATCCAATCAGATCAGCACAGCCTATTAAAGCCCATCACTCACTCACTGACTCACTCACACACTCACTCACTCACTCACACACACACACAATGAAACCCCATATAACCCCTTGCAATCATGAGTTGCCTTAACAACCTCTCTCTCTCACACACAAACACACACACACACACTCACTCTTGTTGTGAGGGGCTTACCCAAGCAAAAGCCATCACTCATTCTAAACCCCAAGACCACTTAGTGTGCAATTGGGCAACATACTAACACAAAAACACACATTAAAACACACACACACACACACAAACTGACCTCAATCGCTCAACACACACTGACCCCAATCTAGCCAAACACATGTTGTGTAGTGATAACTAACCACACATAGCTTACTAAGAGCAGACACAACACAAACAACTTACTAAGAACAGACACAACCAAGGGGGAGACAACACACACACACACACACACACACACACACACACACACACACACACACGCACGCACAGCTTACTAGGGGGACACACAGCACACTGAATATACAACACCCACAGTCTAGTCCTGCTGCCAAGGCCTGATTGCCAACCATATCA
>JAIFZK010000228.1:4407500-4410000 GCA_027481765.1 Tenualosa thibaudeaui | reverse complement strand
AGCAGGAAGGAAAAGGTCTAGCCCTGGGTCTTATGAAACAGACCTCATTTTGGGGGTGGGGAGGAGAAACTGGCAGTGTGTCTCTCTCACTGATACACTGACCCACCTCACAAGCCTCTGTGTGTGTGTGTGTGTGTGTGTGTGTGGATCCACACTATGTCTAGAGTCTCTTTACTGCACTAGCAGTAGCAGCAGTGTTGTGCTGGAACAGAGGAGGTGTGTTGAGGGGAGGGCACTCACACATTGGGGCTAATGCTAACAGTAGCTTTGCTAGTCCTTGTTGTACTGTACCAACCATTAATTCTAACACTGTTTTCAGTTTAGGGGAGTCAGGGTTTGATCAGTTCTGCAGCTTCTGTATGTATGTAACAGTAGCTGTAGATGAGCAAACATCTCGTCTAGGTTTGGACCAGACCAGAACCAGAAGCGCTAAGGTCCAATGAGAGCACTGCAGATGCAGACCCAATCAACTCAGACAGTGAAACATTCTGATGAGCACAGACACATTAAAGGTAAAGAGGAAGATAACACACACACACACACACACACACACACACACACACACACCCACGCACGCCGCACACTCTCTTTCTCTCTCTCACCCACACATACACACTCAAACAAACGCGCGCGCACACACACACGCACACACACGCTCTTTCTCTATCTCTGTCTCTCTCTTAGACACACACACACACATACACTCTCTCACTCTCTCTCTCTCACACACGCACACACACATACAGACACACATGTGTCAGGATACTTGCCAAACATATATGCACAAAGTCAGTCACACATTGCTCCTCTACAAAGGCCTGATCTGTTAGGCTGTAGAGTGTGCAGAGAACAGAAGAGGGGAGGCAGAGAGAAGAGAGAAAAAGAGAGAAGAAAAGAGGACAGAGGAGAGAAATGCCATCAAATGAGATCCAGACCTTCTCCTTTTCAAAGAGGAAAACAAATGACAGTGTGTGTGTGTGTGTGTGTGTGTGTGTGTGTGTTTGTGTGTAAGCTGTCAGGGCAAAGCCTGGCCTTCTTGGGACAGCCAAGGAAAAAATGAACAGTGCATGCAGCTCCCGCTGCAACAATTCCAGATGTGTGTGTGTGTGTGTGTGTGTGTGTGTGGGAGAGAGAGAGAGAGAGAAAGAGAGTGGGTGTATTTGTGTGGTGTTAAGTGCCTGTGCACATGTATGTACATGTATTTGAGTGCTTATATTTATATATTTATATTTATGCATTTAGCAGACGCTTTTATCCAAAGCGACTTACAACTTGTCAACTATCAATTGTTCAGGACCAGTCTCCCCTGGAGCTACTACTTAAGGTTAGGTGCCTTGCTCAAGGGCACAACGGTGGCAGCTGGGATTCGAACCCACAACTCTTCAGGCTACTTGCACGCTAGCCAGGTTCCTTAACCACTACGCTACCACCGCCTATACCACCGCTTATGTGTGCGTGTGCATGTGCATGCATGTGCGTGTATATATGTGTTAACATTTATTTTATGTATGAGTATGTGCACGGTATGTGTAGATGTACAATTGTGTGCATGTGTGTGTGCACGCTCCTGCACTCCTGTGCACAAACATCCTCTCCCTACACCCATCTTTCTCAAAGCATCAAGCATCAAAAACAACTGGATCTTTTTCTCATGAGAGGAACTAGAAATGGATCAAAATAGAAACAAAAAAACAAACAAACAGTCTGCATCACAACACACGCAAACTCATAAACCATCAACATGCTTTTATTCCCCACCCGCACCCTCCAAATCTGATTGGCCGTGGCTGCCGTCCTCCTGAGACAGAAGGGCTAGAGCTAGGCCAAGCCAGAGCCAAGGCTAAACACCCAGAATTGCCTGCGTAAATGTAAACAAAAACAACAACACACCAACCCATCAATGCACTCTGCTCTCCAGTCAACCTGAGAGTCGGGGACTCTCTCTCTCTCCATTGTCTGAAGATTCTAGAACCTGTAATTAGAATGTTCTCATCTGCATTCGTAGCAACCATCTTTGACCTCCAGAGATGCAGCTTGGCTCCTGGAACGCTTGCGGTCGAGACTCGAGTATGTCAACAAGACACCGTCAACCGTCTCCGTGGATACAAGGTCTGATTGATGACACTTACTACTGCCGTGTTCATGCTTGTTTAAAAAGGATGTGTGGTCAAAAACGGGGTGGAGGGTTTATTGAGTTTCCCTCCGGTCGTTATATGCCGAAATGAACGGGCCAAACTAAACAAACGCACCAAAAACTTGTCAATCACTCGCTGACAACAGGCATCCTGTGATCTCGCTCTCAAAACAAACACAGTTCAAGGGTTGCCAGTCTAAACGAACACACCAAAAACTATTTCCCAGGGCAATCAAACTAAACTCAAGAACTAGAGTACAGAACATTAACTTGCAATTCAAAACAAACGAGGCACACACACACACACACACACAGACACAAGCACAGGATGACCTCCGATTCAGTGCAAACAGATGCTGAAAGCTG
>JAIFZK010000228.1:4400000-4402500 GCA_027481765.1 Tenualosa thibaudeaui | reverse complement strand
CTCTGTGTGTTGTGTGCATGCGTGTGTTAGGTGGGTGTGTGTGTTGGGTGGGTGGGTGGGTAGGCGCGTGTGTGTGTTGGATGGGTGGGTGCGTGTGTGTGTTGGGTGGGTGGGTGTGTGTGTTGGGTGGGTGCGTGCGTGTGTTGGGTGGGTGGGTGCGTGTGTGTGTTGGGTGGGTGTGTGCGTGTGTTGGTTGAGTGTGTGCGTGTGTTGGTTGAGTGTGTGCGTGTGTTGGGTGGGTGCGTGCGTGTGTTGGGTGGGTGCGTGTGTGTGTTGGGTGGGTGGGTGGGTGCGTGTGTGTGTTGGGTGGGTGGGTGGGTGCGTGTGTGTGTTGGGTGGGTGGGTGGGTGCGTGTGTGTGTTGGGTGGGTGGGTGGATGCGTGCGTGCGTGTGTTGGGTGTGTGTGTGTGTTGGGTGGGTGCGTGTGTTTGGTGGGTGCGTGCGTGCATGTGTTGGGTGTGTGTGTGTGTTTGGTGGGTGGGTGCGTGTGTGTGTTGGGTGGGTGTGTGTTGGGTGGGTGGGTGGGTGCGTGGGTGGGTGTGTGTGGGGTGGGTGGGTGGGTGTGTTGTGGGTGCGTGTGTGTTGGGTGGGTGGGTGTGTGTTGGGTGGGTGGGTGGGTGTGTGTTGGGTGGGTGGGTGGGTGCGTGCGTGCGTGTGTGTGTTGGGTGGGTGGGTGCGTGCGTGTGTGTGTGTGTTGGGTGGGCGGGTGGGTGCGTGTGTTGGATGGGTGCGTGCGTGTGTTGGGTGGGTGGGTGTATGCGTGTGTTGGGTGGGTGGATGCGTGGGTGGGTGCGTGTGTGTGTTGGGTGTGTGCGTGTGGGTGGGTGGGTGCGTGTGTGTGTTGGGTGTGTGCGTGTGTTGGGTGGGTGGGTGGGGGTGTGTGCGTGTGTTGGGTGGGTGGGTGGGGGTGTGTGCGTGTGTTGGGTGGGTGGGTGGGTGCGTGTGTTGGGTGGGTGCGTGCATGTGTGTGTTGGGTGCGCGTGTGTGTGTGTGTGCGTGCGTGGAGTGCATGTGTACATATGGCCCTGTGGTCTTTAGATCCCCCAGCTGGAAGTTCTGCGCTGGCATGGAGTCTTCTCAGAATGGGTTCGGTTCTGCAGTGGCGGCTTTGTAAATGTGTCCAGTTCTGCCACATAGTGTTCTCTCATCTCAACGTTAATAACCACACCCATCACACCCCAAACTCTCTCTCTGTCTCTCTCTCTCTTAAAGCCAGATTGTGTAACACACTCTTTAAGTCTGTGTGTGTGTGTGTGTGTGTGTTATTATAATAACATCAGGATTCCTTCGAGTCATACTCTCCACAAATATGCCTCCGCTTTTGGCCCGGGGTCCAGGTTTCCACCCGACCTCTCACACATGCCACACGGCTGCTGCTGTTGTCATGGAAACGAGAGACTACAGTGGAATTCTACAGGTTTGCAGGCAAAAAGAAAGAAAGAATGGTGAGTTTGTGTCGTACGTTGTGTTTGTGTGTGTGTGTGTGTGTGTGTGTGTGTGTGTGTGTGTGCGAATGTGTGGCAGAAAGACAGATGAGGCAGAGAAAGGGGCTTTTAAGAAGGCATCTAAGGTCAGAACAGGGAGTACTTAAAATAAACGTCAAATGGGAGTGTATGTGTGTAGAGTGTGTGTATGTGTGTGATTGCCTATTTGTATGTGTGTGAGCAACTTTTCCCAGCACTCCTGCCAACCAAAGTGCATGCATGCGCGCACGCACACACACACACACACACACACACACACACACACACACACACACACACACACACACACACACACACACACACACACACACACACACACACACACACACACACACACACACACACACACACACACACACACACACACACACACACACACACACACAGACAGACAGACACACACACACACACACACACACACACACACAGATGTAAGAGTGGATGAAAGGGCCTCTTTCATTGAGTGAGTGTGTTGTTGGAAGGAAAAAACTCATATGTGTGTGTGTGCATGTGTGTCCGTCTGTGGTCGATCCCACTAACTTACTTAGGGGTCCAGCTCTGCTCTGCCCGCAGTCGATAAAGACATGTCTGATGACAACGCAATGGCTATCGTGGGAAACACACACACACACAAACACACACACTATGTCAAGAACCCACTCATTCTAAACACATCACACATAACTCCTGCTCTTGAGTGAGTGACTGTGCATGTGTGTGTGTCTTTAGTCGGCTAGTGACAATAACAGCTACTCTGACAGAGCAGACAGCTTTAAATAGACATTACAAAATTTCCTATATAAACTCAAGAGAGAGGGAGAGAGAACTGAAGAGAAAAAAGAGATTAAAAAAAAAAGAGAGAGAGAGAGAGAGAGAGAGAGAAATAAACGGTTCTCTTCTCCTCTTCCCTGATGCAGGACTATGAGTACCATCTGTTTGTTTACATGTGTTTGTTTGTTTATTGTTTTCCACATAGCACAGGGATCATACTGTTTATATCCCACCACTGTGTGTGT
>JAIFZK010000228.1:4365000-4367500 GCA_027481765.1 Tenualosa thibaudeaui | reverse complement strand
TGTGTCTGTGGCTGAAGGGTAACTGTGAGACAAAGTCTGCTTCAGAGCATATAGAAAATGTGTGAGCGACAGTGAGCATTTGTGTGTGTGTGTGTGTGTGTGTGTGTGTGTGTGTGTGTGTGTGTGTGTGTGTGTGTGTGTGTGTCACTGCACACTGCTAGGCCCTGATGACCAGTATTAGGTTGTGACAGGTGGATACATGTGAGACTGTGTGTGACAGACAGATTTGGACAAGGGCTTGAAGAGTGTGTGTATGTGCGCGTGTGTGTGTGTGCGTGCGCATCTGACAAACCTATATGGACGTGACCACATCCCCCGCATCCCAAAGTCCCTGTGCTCATGTAAGTGCTAATGGCTGATGTAGGTCACTACTGGAGGCCCAATGCTGAACACATACACACATTCTGATCACATCACATTAAGATGACATGATACTCAAGAGGAGTCACAGTAATGGTGTGTGTGTGTGTGTGTCCCAGTGCTGTCCCCATTGATGCTGCGAGATCCTAATAGTTGATCCACACAGAACTGAAAGCCCATTCTTAAACCCAGCATCTCTAGTTGGGAATGTCTTTGGACTGAATTTTGTCTCCATCTGGGGGTGTGTGTGGCCGGCAGCTGATTTAGGTCAGGGGTGCATCTCCCAACACCATCACGCAACTTCAGTGGTTGTGAATGGGCAAAACACTAAATCTGCTAATTCAGACCAGGTCAAGGCCTCTCTTTCCCTCTCTGTCTCTTATTCACGACACAGCTGTTTTGTATAAAAAGGTTGCACAGGAACACCAACTCTGGTCTACCAACTCTGCTGGCAGTCAAAATAGAGGGCTTAGCTTAGCTTAGCGTGTAGCCACTGATTTTATCTCCCACCCACTCCCTCTCACCTCAACATATGGCAGCACCTAGAAACACAGAAAAACAGACACACAAACAGAGAGACAACAGATAAGATGCTGTGTGTGTGTGTGTGTGTGCATGTGTGCCTGTGTCAGATTTCATGGGGCCCAGTTTAGAGTTTTTTTTTTTTTTTTTTTTTTTTTCATTTTTAGAACAGTGTACTTTTAACTCCCTCCCATCATCTCGATCTCCACTCTGACCACATGGGCTAGCCTAACTAGACTATGCTAAGCACAACTTTAGGAGCTAGGCTGAGCTGACTTAGGCTAGGCTATGCAGTTCTGCAGGGGTTAGCCTGGGCTACGCTAGGCACTACCACGGTTGACCTGAGGCCTATATGCATATGTGTGTGTTTGTGTGAGTGTGTGACAAGAGACAGCGAGAGAGAAAGGGAGCAAGGGTATGTGATGAATGTGTGTTTGTATGTGTGTCTGAGTGTGTGCAAATGAAAGAGAGGGGGTGTGAGTGCATATATATGTGTGTGTGTGTGTGTGTGTGTGTGTGTGTGTGTGTATGTGTGTGTAGCGATGGAAGAGAAAATAGGATGGGTGTGCAAAAAGAGGGATGGTAAGAACACAGAAACAGAAAAAGAGAGATTGGAAAGAAGGAGGAAGGAGTGGTTCTCCCCACCCATCTCTGACTCTGACACACGCACACACAAAGTGGTTGCGTCTGAAGGAAGATTAAGGACAGACTGGATTAAATGCTGTAGACACATCAGCTAGATAACAGTGTGAAGCCTGTGTCCTTACTGTTCACCTACATACACACTTTGCCCCATTCCTAAAACACACTCTCTGTCTTTTCTTCTCCCTAATGTGTATCCATGGAGGGCTTGTTTTGCAATCATGCCCGAAACACAAACACTTGTTGGATTTATGGGCTGAAAATAGCTGCATTGTCTGCCCTCGCCGTAGCGTGGCTGTCAGACATGTCAGTCTCTGTGTGTGTGTGTGTGTGTGTGTGTGTGTGTGATAGCAATAATTTTAGAAGTGTGTTCGGCCTCATACTGCCAGGAAGCTGCCACCATTTGGCATAGCACAGAAACAATAGGAATCATCCTTACCCGGTGATCAATGTAAATTAACTGCTGGTACCCCTGTGGCTGGGTAGAACCTTTGTTGCAAAGACAAACCTACCTCAGGTAGATCTAGAATGTATTTCTGTATGTTATGAAATGTGAATCTATTCATGTTTGGCATCATCTTTATTGTCTCAGTACAAGGAGTGTAGGACTTGTCAGAACAATCCATACGTCATATTTCTGAATCTTGGTGTATACATACAACTGGATAGCCACTTAACAATGCTAATTGCCATAGGTGTGTCCTTGGGCATTAGACACAATGGCGCCAGGTAAAGAACCAGTCACCTTCCATTGCACTTCCTTCAAACTGTATGCTAACTGTATGCAACTCCCCTCAGTTAAGTGTATTTAAGTGGAACACTTTAATTGTTTAAGTCAGATTTAATGGTGGATGTTTTTGGGCTGAAACCCTTATGTCTCCCTTGACGCGCGCCATTGTAACGATTAAACCTGTTTCCTGAAGTTCTGGACTCTGCTACCAGTCTACAATTCTTACTACAAACTAAATACTTTTAT
>JAIFZK010000228.1:4275000-4360000 GCA_027481765.1 Tenualosa thibaudeaui | reverse complement strand
GTGCGTTCTCTTGCATGCTGTCTGCAGTGCATTGAGCCTGACATAGATCCACCCAGCGCCTGTGTGTGTGTGTGTGTGTGTGTGTGTGTGTGTGTGTGTGTGTGTGTATGTGTGTGACCCAGTTGTTCTCGCCCAACTGGACTGGGGCAGATCAGGCACTGGTTCTGTATACAGCGCAGTGGTTACTGCCCTATTGCGTACACACGCATGCACGCGCACACACACACACACACACACACACACACACACACACACACACACACACACTCACTCACACATGACCTCACTCTGAGGGCAGTTGGGCAGGTTCACTGCAGGGTGATATGCAGCAGAGCACAGTGCTGTCTGCCCTCCTCATGCACGCACTACTGATTCCACCATGTCTCTCACTCTCTTTCTCTCTTTCTCTCTTACACTCTTGAAGTCTTTATCTCCCTCTCTCCCTCGACACTCAGTACATGTACATGCACATCTAAACTGAGCTATTGGCAATACCCGAGCTAATAATTTAACTGGAGGATCTGAGTAATCTGAGTATACATGCATGGGAAGAAAATCCAATTATTCACCAAAGTGCATTTCACTCCATGGCCGTAGGTGGTATACTCCCGCTCGCGCTTCTGGCAGCCTAGATTTACTGTCTATGGCTAATGCGAAAACCACAAACTTCCAATGTAAGTTTGAAGGCGATGTTTGATGGGATTATGACAGATGGCTAACGTTGCAGCACTGTAGGTATATTTCGTACATACTTCACTTTTCAGTGGTTTGCATGAGACACACGTTGTACATGTGCCAGCGATTGCTGCCAGCAGCCGTCGTTGTTACCAGAGCCTGTTTACCGACTTTGTCGTGTCTTCGTCATTCAAGGGGCGTGTCAGTCCAAACGTAACAGCTGTCTGCCTGTCTCCCGAGAGAAATGTGTTTTCAATCTGATTATCTAAATGTCTTAGCTCGATTTTGAGTAGGCCCGCTCGGTTTGATTTCTGCCGGAATAAGGTGTATACATGCATTTTAAAAGGTTGATTTTAGCTGGACTAAAGCAAAAATGATTTTCCCTTAGTGCATGTAAACATAAACATACTCTTTCTCTCTCTCTCCATCTCTTTCTCATTCTTTCCCTCTCTCTCCATCTTTCTTTCACCAACTCTGCCTGATATTCTTCCTGTTTTTCTCTTGGTTACACAATTGCCATCTGAAAATCTCTCTTCCATATCCACCCCTCCCTCCCTCTCTCTCTCCTGTGTACACACTTCTGTACTCTTCCACTGCCAAATTATCCTTCTCCCTCCTTCTCTCGCTTCATCTCATTCCCTTCCCTCCTTCATTCCATCCATCCCCATCTCTCTCTCTCTCTCTCTCTCTCTCTCTCTCAACAAATATGCAACAACTCCCCCTAGGCAGGGAGTAAAGGAGGAATTTCCTGCAGGATAACAGCACAAACCCATGGGCTTCAAGGAGCCCACCAGTGTGTGTGTGTGTGTGTGTGTGTCAGTGAGTGAGTGAGTGAGTGAGTGTGTGTGTGTGACCATAGACAAATGTGTGTGTGTTTGTGTATCTGATTATGAGTGAGTGAGTGTGTGTGAGAGGAAGTGAGTTTGTATATGTTTGTCTGTGTGTCTGTGTGTGTGGGTGTGTGTATTTATGCATGCTTCCTTGTCCACCACTAGCCCTCAGAGGCAGGGACATGACCCCCTCTCTTAACCTCAACTACGCGCACGCACGCACACACACACACACACACACACACACACACACACACACACACACAAACACCACAGCATCAGCGCCAGCATCAGCATCAGCACCAGCACCAGCACAGCCCAACAATAATCCTTCCACTGGCAGGACCAGCACACACATGAACTCATGAACTCACAGTGCCTTTTCAATCTTCATGAGGAATCAGAATCAGAGTAAGAATCAGCATCAGCATCAATGACCACAAAGAATTGGTGTTCACACGCATACACAAAGAATTGGATTCACACACGCATACACAAAGAATTGGATTCACACACGCATATACAAAAAACTGTCTCAGATATCAATATGGTATGGAGCAGAGAGAACAGCACTCTAACTGTAAACCAAAGCGGAACAATCAAGATGCGAGTCAATAAGAAATTACAAATAGAGAATATAAATGTATTTTTGAGTTTAGCAAGTCATATGAGATAAAGTGTGATGATTAATCGTTATAAACCTGAAGCCTATCAGTGAAAGAGCTGGGTAAATTCCTTAGATGAAGCTTAGTGTGTGTGTGTGTGTCTACTGTATAGCCTACCACACACAGAGCACGCCCGTTTGAGCTGAGCCATAAGCTCTCAGACTTGAACCCTTAACTGGCTAACATCAAAGAGAGGTGTGACAGGTTCGCTACTAAATACTGATGGGGTCAGTGTTACCCACCCCTCACACACACACACGCGCGTTCTCACTCACACACACACATCTTCCTCCTCCTTTCAGTCCGCGTTCTCACTCACACACACATCTTCTTCCTCCTTATTTATAGTCCGCAACAGCACGGCAGGGCACTGCTACCGTGTGCGTTGGCACTGCCGGGAGGCGCCAAGGGTGCAGTAAGTGTGCCAGTTAAGCTCAATGCCAGCCTAATCTCCTCGCCGGGAACATTAGGATGGACTCCGGCATGCCTCAAAACCTGTCCACACCTGCCACGTCGCCGGCGAGAACAACACAAACAAACTCTGTAACTAGCGAAGACACAGGCACTGCAGAGAAGATAAATACACGTGACCCGAATAAACACTACAAATAACAAAAACAGCTGCACATAGAGTGAAAATTAATAGCTACCTTCTGTGCTTAAAAAGAAAATCGTTTGGCTTACCTGACTGGAATAAGTATCTTAAAGAGACACCAGCGGTGATCTGACCTATTTTCTTAATGCCTAGACACCTGATTTTTCTGGGGCTCTCTTTAAGGCCCGTATCTCCCCGCTACAGACCACTAGCGTGCCTCAACATCGGCGCATAAAATAACCAATTCTGCCTGACGTCAAGAGCAACTGGCAAGTCGTGCCCACTCCCTAGACCAATGGTGGAAAGGATGTTGCTGACATCACGTTATGATGCCCCTTAAGATTCGAAAAGGCATAAAGATGTTTGGTCTTTCTTTTGCTTGTCGTGTTGCATCTTTTAGTAATCCTTCCATGCATTACTCAATGAATATAAACGCCTCCATGTTAATTCATGGCTGCATGAATCTTAGTGCATTAACTGCACCATTCTACAATTTCAGGTCAATTTGCATTTGCAATCAATTATTTGCATGCACCGAAATGGTATAATATATACTATCTAGGCCTTTGCATTTCGTCTAAATTGATTTTAATAGTGGATCACCTTTCACTTGTGGTAGAATAAGATGCTGTGAAGATATAGGCCACGCCACAGCAGTATAAATAGATGAGGAGGCAAAAAAGGCCGACAGGAATATATTGATCGGTAAAATGAAAACGGTGGTTTGCATGCATAACCCGAAACAAAATAGACCAAGTCGAGCCCAGTGCAGACGCTGTGTTTTTTGGTACGCGATTCATTCATGGAGATTCCCGTTTTGTCTGCGCCGTAAGGTAATGCCATGCCGCGCGCAACGGGCCTATTGTGCGCAGACTGTAACACGAGCATCCCAATCTCGCTACAAACTGTCAACCGACACAGCTGGGGTGGAGTCGGCTGTTACTAACTGTTTCCCTGTCCTAGACAGATACAACACCCTCGACTTGGAGATATCATAGCAACGATGACCACAAGACTAGCGAGAAATTAATTTCTTGGAGACAGAAAAGGACTGAAACATTGCTTATTTAGAAACGAATAGAAAAACACACGGGCACACGCCCATATCCAGTAACCACAGGGCATCCGTACCTCCAGCGAATCCAAACACTTCTTTGGGCATCGAGTCATGATAACTCATTTTGCAGCAAGGGTTAACTGAACGGTGAAATGTCAATGAAAGATTGTTGATGCCTTCATGAGGCGTTTGCATGACGCACCCAGCATGTCCTCCAAGGCCCTTAACGTTGTGTAGCCTACCCACGGCTTCCATCCTCTCCCTGCGGCATACAGCACCCAGATTGTGAATCAATACAGAACCAGCCCGGCGACTAAAGCAAGCAAAGAAGCCCGTCAGCTAACCAGCCAGCAACGTCGAAAGAATCTTTTACAATACCCCCAGGTTATGCATTTCGCGTACAGCGAGAAAAGCCGTCTAATTTTGACAGATTTATTGCACTCTGCCGCACCGTTCTCTCTTTCGGATCAGGCGACAGGCTGCTGTGTTTCGGGTTCATCCACATCTATTTTATGCATCTATTTTATTGCTGTCCCTTTTCTCTCCGCAGTGCACCGTTACTCTTACTACCGTTGAAAAACCTGGCTAGACTGATATTCACCGAGCCATTCCAAATGGGGATCTGGCTGAGCTTGGACACATTTCAGGTTCTCCGCCGTCTCATCTGTCTAGCTAGCAACAGACCGGCCTCAACAGCAAATTTAGAAGCTATGGGTGCAACCCTTCAAAACAACCACAACCGGCAACAGCAGCTAATCCACGTAGCACACTTACCGTCAATTATCCTGTGTCTTTTTGATAGGGCTTCCGAGGAATATTGCAACAGTGATTTCAGAAAGACGAGAGGTCAACGCAAATCCCGCAATCCCGGCAGTGAAATCGGCAAAATCGAGTGCAATCAACCGGTCTTTGGCGTCTTGGACGCTCTCTATCACCGCCGCCGCCGCCGACCGACCGACCGCTGGATTTGGCTCTGGCTTTCTTGCTCGCTCGTTCTCTCTCGCTATGTCTTTCCGACGGCTTGTTCTATTTGCCCGGTGACACACTCACGTCCCCGCTTCCATTCCTTTTCCTCAGGAGGCGCGGACTGATGTACGTTCTAGGCGTCTCCGTTTCCTGTCCAGCCCCTTCTCCCGAAATCAGCCTAGACTAATCAACTGGAGCCGTTCACGTCATAGGGAAGGCAGGCAGGGAAAGAGAGGGCGTTTTTTCTCCCAGTGGAACCCAAGCTGCTGCTGCTAGCGAAGTGGCCGTGTGTGTGTGTTCTCTGGGAATGCGATTTAGAGAGTAGAAGACGTGCTGTTGGGAGCGAATCCTCTTATTATTTATTCGAACCATCTGCTCCCTACTAAGTCCGTTTATTGAGTTATGCCATTTGTACATTTGGACAAATCAGATTTCATCGATGCTTGGGAAGAAAGCTCGGGCCTCTTTTTCGGTACGCAGTGGTAGCCGAACATCTGTTTTCCGATGCCCACAATCAACGCTCGATTTCGTGTGCTACAATGCAAGCCGAAAGAATGTAAACATTTTAACCAACACTGCAGTCTGAGCTCATGTTTTTGTAATCCAGAAACACGACCTATTCTTCTATGCAACAGTACCGGAGGTTCCATTGGGGCCGATGGTTCCTTCATTTCTAGTTTACACACACACACCTGCCCCCTTTTACTGACCTACCTATAGGGACTACAGGTATCATTGCAAAGATGGATGCAATGCAAAAATCCATCAGAATGTATAAATGCTGTTAATATTTGACACAATTACAGTCATTTTTAGGGGGAATGTTCCTCACTGTCTTCCTTTTGTTGTGGTATACATTTCGTTGTTGTCTTATTTTGTTAGGCCTGCTTGTTTGTTTTAAACCTTTCCTGATTGCACCAAAATAATTTATAATGTATCACTGTACACAAGACAAACCATTACACTAGGGGGCCGTCATGTTGCAATGAGCTCTTTTCTGCCTTGGATGAGGAATTATAATGGAGACCTCGCTGATTTACCAATAAGACGGTTACATAATGGTGTGGATCGTTGCAAAGTGCGTCTGAATGAGGGCATTACACAAATCTGATGTCTTAAGTGAGGCCACTTGCACTGGTGCCAGAGAGTGGACAGTGTGCTACACAGTAGATGTTACAGTACAGTGCAGCCTTCTGTGATGAGAGCAAACGTGTGTGTTGTTACTGTGCGAAGGCTACCATAACCAAACAAAAGCCACACTATTAGCAATAATACCACACTATTAGCAATAATACTGCAGACATCATTACATCCACACATCACATCCACAACTAATCAGATTAGGCTGTAGATTAGCCCTTTTGTCAAGGTGCTTTTAGTAACATTGGCTGGAGTATGTGGTCTTTCATGGTCTTTTATAACTCTTTTATTATTTAATATTCTAAATATATAGGCATTGGCTAGCTATCATAAGAAAACCCAGAGTGCACTTCAGTCAACTCAGTAATTTCCAGTTAAAGTTGAATTGATGCATTAAACTCTGACCAAAACTTTTAAAAGGTGCAGCAGGCAAATCCTTCTTGCACCAGACCGTTTTAACTGCCGTTTTCAACAAAATCATAAAAAACACTGACTGAAGGAAACCGCACATACAGTACATGCAGGCACAAAAACACATAATTCATCCTATGGGGTGTTTCTGAGGACAGGCACAGGTGTTAGACAAGTAGCCCTGGCTGATAACATTAGTTTGTCACTGAGGAGATTGATGGGGTTGGGGTCAGGGTGCTTTGCAGGCCAGTCAAGTTCCATCAGGACAAATTCACTATACAACAAAATCTCTTTATGGACTTTGCTTTGTTTACCCAGTGACAATGAGAGCAACCCTTTCTTTCACAAATGTTTGTAAATGCAGACAGCATAGCTAGCTGCAGACATTTTGTGTATTTTTTGTATCCCATTCACAGATCAATTTGTGCTTTGACACAAATTGACACACATCGACTGAAAAGTGAACTAGCAGAAACTCCAGAAACTCACTTTCAGTTTCATTTTTTCTATGCCCTGTTGTGTTAATGTTGGCAGTCGGTTTGTTAATCTTTTAGTCTATGTTGTTTCAAATTTTCTTGTTCTTTTTCCTACAGTCAGCACTCAGTGACTTCAAAGGGCTAGGGATTGATTCACACCAGATTTCTCATTTAAGGAAAAAATGTACTGGACAAGGCAATCAATCAATCAGACAACCATGACAATCATAGACATTAGCAAAGCATTAGGCGGATCCAACATTGCCCAACTTTACCAAGCCAGCTGCAGATGACTGCAGGCAGCAATGCATTCTGGATGAAAGCCCCTTCATATTCCCCTCCCATTGGTTATTTTTGTTGTTTTCAACCCAAAATGCATTGCTGGATGCAGTCCACTGCAGCAGCTTGATAGAGTCAGGTAACATTCCAACTAGCTGTTCATTCTGGCTCAGTCCAGACTAGCCTACTCAGCACTGTGATGGGGTGGGAATCTTCTGCTGTAGCCTGCTGTCTGGGAATTAGAGGCTGCAAACTGTAATGGCTAAAAACAGAGAGAATGCTGAATCATCAGATCTCATGCAACAGCAGTATGTTTTTGAAGACTAGTTCATTTTTTCACTTGTGTTTGATGATCAGGCCAGGAGACAGGATTGGCTGGTGGCTGGCTGCTGGACCAGAATGTAGTTGTAGTTGCTGATTTTATCAAGCTTTGGACCAAATCATGTTGACATTAGTTTGGTTGCTGTTTAAGAAGGTTTATTGTCAACTGTGTGCTTGTATTTGGCGTGGACAGTGGCAAACATTCTGCAGGGCTGTTCTTCTCAGCCATGTTTCACATCAGATCCCTGTGGCAGAACTGACAGCAGAAGTATCAAATAATCATTCTGAACATGCTCCAAAATAACTTTATAATGCATTTCTAATGGAATTATCTATGTTGCATTGGTGTGATGGTATTATTGTCTGAGTGGTGAATGGTCAAAGCAGGATATTCAAAATCATTATGGAACCAACACCACCCAACCCTACACCTACACCTGAATTAGCTAACCAAATGATGTATAGCCTATGTAACAGATACGAGCTAGCCTAGCTGCGTGTGTAGAACGTTAGCAGACCGCCCTCCTGACATCTCAAGAGCCTAGTCAGTTGACTGGGAGCCTGGGCTTTTTGATCGGCTGGCTAGGGCGTTCACCTCCAGATCCTTGGTTGCTTTGAGGTCACAGGCTCGGGCCCCGGGCTGGGCTGCGGAGGATTACACAACTCTGTTCCATGTACACTGAAAGAATATATTTCTGTCAAAGGTGAATAATCTTTGTGACAATTTTTAGTGATGATTAAGCAGCACATCTCCTTCAGCACTCATTGGTGCTCAAACTAAAACTGAGCATATACATAGTAATGGTCTCTGTCCTTGGCAAAAAGGACTACATGACAAATCACAGCTGTTTGTGAGGACACTTGATCCATCACGAGTAATGTGCCACAGGCACTTCAGGGGACGTGTGTGTGTGTGTGTGTGTGTGTGTGTGTGTGTGTGTGTGTGTGTGTGTGTGTGTGTCGTGTCTCTTTGTGTGTGAGGAGGACAGGCCAGCCCTGGGCTTTCTCCCAGCCTGTGGAAGAGGAGACAGTGGGGATGGTGGAAACAAGACACGCCACTGAGATTGTTCTCTGCATCAGACTTCAAGGCGGCCACATCAAACTGCTTGTGGTCAGTGAGTCACATTACGGCCTCAGGCACATCAGCAGGCAGCCTTCTCTCCTTCTCTCTCTCTCTCGCTCGCTATGAGGACCCTGTTTCCATTCTCCAGTTTCCTCTCACTGTCATCTCTGTCTCCTGTCTCTGTACCATCTCTCTTTTCTTTTCTTTTGTTCACTACTTTCCTCTTCTCTTCCCCCCTTCTCTTCTCTTCTCTCTCCTCCTCCTGTTATGCTGTCCTTCAGCATAACAGGTTTCTGCAGTATTAGTGTGAGATAATTACATTGAGATAACCTTGCTTTGACAGAGCAAGCAGAGACAAACAAAGCAGATAAATGTCTTAAAGTCACAGAGCAGTGGCAGTCTCTACCTATTAAATGCACACGACACCAGAAGGAATCTCAGGATCCTTTGCATCTACTGCCATCTAGTGTCCAATGACTGAGTGCAGAATTTCATCCAGGAGCAACATACAAAATGAATAGCCTGAAGATAAATCAGTATTATAAAAGCTGTGGGATTGACAGCTCACCATTTTTATTTATTTATAATTATGCTGCAATATTAGAACAAAACACAAGAGTTTCATTCTGTTGTTTCCAGTCTTGTGTAAAGTACCTGAAAGTCCCACTTGAGCATAAGGACAGACACACTACCAAAATGTTTAATTTGGTAGAAGTTTAAGTCACCCAGCAGCATGTTACTCAAGTAAAAGTCTAAAAGTATCCTGTGTTTACTGTACTTAAGTACGATAAGTAATCTATAATTAAATGTACGTAAGTAAAAAGAGTAAAAAGTAAAAAGGTAAGTAGACTAAGATGTGTCTAAAACACATAGCTTAGTTGGAAACACACAGCTTAACACACAATGCATAGCTTACCTAGAGATACATATCTTAACACATAACACATAGCTTAGTTAGACACATAGCTTAACACATAATGCATAGCTTAGTGGAGGATTTGTTGTTTGCCCTTGTCCAATGACATCTTTGTTGCAGTCACTCAGTTGACCACCAAACTCAATTTCGTCTCACACTATACTTGTAACTGTGCTGCCAATTAAAAATGCAGTGGAGTGAAGGTCTGCAACTGACTCAGGAAATGTAGTGAAGTAAAAGTAAAAGTTGACAGATTTTTGCTGAACTTGCTGATGTAATAAAGAACCTTTGAATGTTGAATGTTGGTACTGAGCTTTCACTTGGCATAGTTTTGTGATTTATGATTAACTAAAGCTCTGGTGCTGAATGGTTTTGAGGGTTTCACACAGTAAAAATGTTGTTTTAAATGGTATTGTTGTGGGTGCTTTGCAAACATGATAAAAACCCATCACAATGGAATTGTCAGCCCTGGGTAAGGTGTGTTGTTGTCTTGCAAATACAGTGGTCAAACCTACCACAAGTTGTGGAATCAAGGTGAGATCTCCCTTCACATCAGGCTAAAAAACTTGCCTGGTTACTCCACCTTTATAGAAGGGTTCATATGTGTAGTTTTAACCTCATCTTCATGTCATTGTCATTTCATGTCATTTTTTTTCAACTTTCTATTTCTAATTCTAATTTATCTTATATATTAATTTTGTTTTCCGTGTCATCTACTTTTTATTTTGTTTAGTTATCTAAAGTATTACCTTTTATTTTAAGTTAAGTACCTTTAGTGTTTCTTTATTAGTTTTTACTGGTTCTCTGCATTTAATCCATTCAGGGGGCAGTATCACACTGTTGGACCTTTCTGTACTTTCTACAGTATTTTACTACATATCAAACAGTAAAATACTTTAAATTGTTTTTGAAGTAAATACCTGTAGTTGCCATTGCATTCTGGGAATTTTGGCTGACAGTTTTCTTCATTTTTTGAATCTACAGTAAGTCATTGCTATTTGTTACTTTAAAAAAAGACTGTAAAGAAAAGAACCACTTTTTTATGTTTTTGGGCACTCCTGTCTCCCTGTAGCTGGTAGTTACAAGCAACTACTGCAGCAACTCAGACACAATAGGATGGCCACAGAAGCTACAGAAAGGGTAAGGCCTTGGGGTGGAAGATTTTCACAAAAAATAAAAAGACACTAAACCAAAAGGTAACCTTTAATGATAAGGAATCTAAAAATTTGTGTCTAAAATGTATAAGACACACGCTAGACTTTACTAAGTTGAACTTGAAGTTTACTAAGATGAAAACTCATCGAATTGGAACAGTACTCCTGATGGCAAATCCATCTTCAATTTGACAGAAGTACCCAAATAATCAACATTCAATATTAGCAGCTAACATTGAATGTTAGCAATGT
Organism: Tenualosa thibaudeaui; assembly: GCA_027481765.1. NCBI lineage: Eukaryota > Metazoa > Chordata > Actinopteri > Clupeiformes > Clupeidae > Tenualosa > Tenualosa thibaudeaui. The sequence continues at coordinate 4,349,200 of JAIFZK010000228.1, read as the reverse complement.
TAGTGTAACTGTGTTGTATGACAGTTGGTTTCTACAGTGTCTTTTAATGCTGTGCTTTTTTGTAGCCTATTGCAGGAAACACATTGCTGACTGTAACAAAGTGGGTGAACAGCACTGAGATGAAGATGGTCGTGTGTTAAGAAGCCTTTTGTTAAGAAAATATACATTTCTGTATAAAAACAAAAAAACAAAAAAAACATTAATACATTGTGGTAATTTGGAAGTTGTCTCAGTAATCATTATTAATAAACAATGAATAATAATAATAGTAATCATTGTAATAATAATAATAATAATAATAATAATAATAATAATAATAACAATAATAGTAATAATAAAGATTAAAAGGGGTTAAAGGCATATAAGGATTACAGTACTGCACTGCTTACTTTGAATTGTACAGTACTGTTACTGTATAATAAAATACAGTAGTAGTACTATATATCTGAATTACAGTAACTTACTGGCAACAATGAAGTGTACTGTTAAAAAGCTTATGTACTGTTAAGTTTACTGTTAAAAATGCTTACAGTGCACACAAACATGCACACACATTTTTGGTGCCGTTAGCAGGGAACACACATTTACCAACAGAGTACAGCAATCCAGCACCCAGTGTGCAGTTGGGATTTAGCAGAGTTAAGCTTGTGGCTGTGGTTGTGGCTGTGGCTACGCCCTTCTGGTTTTGGTCCAGTCCCCTAACCAGTGTGGCATGGATGCCCATAAACAACATCTATACTTACGAGGCAGTACCTAATGTACATTTCATTCTAACTTTACGTTCACACCAAGAGCAAGGCTACTAAAGCTGTAAAATCACTAAAGGCGCTCATAATAACTGTTGCTAAAATATCTGTGTTCACTCATGTCCCTCTAAGCTTTTGTGACGTGACTATTGCCATATAGTTTACTGCCTATAGCTCATTTGCATAAAGTTAAGCTGTTTTTAACTTTTGTTTTAGTCACTGTAGTTGTCTGTGTTTTGTCCTAGAGCTCTACTGTTCTTCAGTAGCTCTAGGTGTGAATGCACACTTACACCATTTATGATTCATGTTCCTTCTTCTTTTGTTCTTCAGTAGCTCTAGGTGTGAATGCACACTTACACCATTTATGATTCATGTTCCTTCTTCTGTAACACTTTATTTGACTGCTGTTTGTTTTCTGTCTGGATTATATAAATAAACTGAGTTGACATAATAAATATGTGATTTTCACTTTCAAAGGAATCTTACTTTCATAATATGCATCACACAGCTGTCCAGATCCATTACATACACACACAGACAGAGATGCACCACTGCATATGTCCATGCCCAAACACACTAAATGAGTGTCTGATATACACACATGCATTAATGGTGTGCAAACTTAAACCTAAATAAAACCTCTCTAAAAAAAACAAAGCCAAAATTACAGTGTGGTTGTAAATGGTTTGTTTCTAAATCAACTGGCAGGTATATGGTTGATTATAAAAAGGAGATGCAGCTGTGCAGTTAAACCCACAGCTTCCTGTGAACAGTTTCCTATGAATTTACCACGAATGGTGGCAGACAGGCAGAGAGACATACTCACTCAGCACAGCTAGAAAAGACAATACGGAGAGCAACACAAAATAAAATACAATAAATTACATCTTCATTTCTTCTATAAGTGTATAATACATCCAATAGGCATTATACACTTAGCTTATAACCTGCTGAAAACGAACCATAACATAGCGCAGTACACAGCATAGCATAGTGACAGGAGTATGTAGTACTGATGGCATGGTACAGCCATCTCAGGTTTTGACCTTTATGACACAAACCAACACTCCATTTTTAACCCTTAGCTGCATTGTTTGAGATCACCAAGTACAGCGAGTAGGATAAAGAACAAAGCATCTGGCACAGCATAGACCAGCAGCTCAGGACATATGAAATGATCGCGAAGTATCCACATGTCTCTGTCTATGCTTTCTATGTCCTTTGCCTAAATCAACATACTCTGCAAACCCAATGAGAAATGTCCATACTTGGTGTAGCACCAAGCAAAACAGAGATTTTATGTTAGATACCATAACGACAAGTGTATAGGTGGTTGAGCCACTTCATATGGGAAAATGAGAAATGTGTAACAGTAATATGGTGTTTTTATTGTACTAATACATAGTGACAATAGCAACACTGACATTACTTAACCACTGTACAAAACAGTTCTGAGTGCTAATACATAGTGACAATAGCAACACTGACATTACTTAACCACTGTACAAAACAGTTCTGAGTGCTAAGCCCATCTAAAATGCAAGGTTACACCACTATATGTTTTAACCTTCTCCTTCTTCTTTGACATATTTGTTTTTAATGTCTCTTTTCTGACTTGGTGACTCAGTCCCTCCTCTGTGCAGCGTGCAAAGCAACACTTGTCACCACCAACTTGCACATGACTCTTATTCACGCTGTTATTGTGTTTTGTTGTTTCTTTCCATTTGATCTTCTACATCCATACACGTAACTGCTTTCATAGAAATCTAAACAACTACAATCATAACTGTCTTTTTAACTATCTTTTCTGCCTAATTTTCTCTTGATTTTATTTTTCTATCTGGTTGATCTATCTTTTTTGCATGGCTATTACTTTCTCTCTCTCTCTCTCTCTCTCTCTCTCTTTCTCAGAATTCTCAGTGAAAGCATATTCAATTTAATTTGTTTTAATTTGTTCTTAGATGGACCACGTAGCCTACTTTTACACTGGAAGTGCACAAGAAGTGCAAGAAGGAAAAAGAAACAAACTAAACACAACAAATCATCCATAGGCTAAGGACAGGTTGGCCAAACAACCTATGGCAAGCATCAAATAAGCTATTGCTGTTTTCATCTCCTCTGTGGTCCCTCTCTATGGTGTGTGGGTGTGTGCATGCGTACATGCATGTGTGACCACATGGGTATCTCTAGACTCACTTCCCCCTCTCTCTCTCTCACTCTCACTCCTGCTCTTGTGCAGTCATGACAGCCCTCCGCAGCTCGAGACCCCTCTCCGCCACCATCTCTCTCCATCTCTGCCTGGCTCTCACCCTGATGGCCTGCGCTGACGACTGCATCCACAGTGGGTATCTACCAAGGCACCACGACTGGCACAGGGCATTAGATAGACAAAGGGTGGGCACTGGGATATCGGTGATGCCAAATTATTCGACTAGAGAGAGTGAGAGAGACAGCTAAGAGACCACAATATTGTTTCTAGGGATATTTGTATTTGTCAATCTATAAAATCATTGTTATGCTTGGTGGTATAATATAACAAAGTTACAGGAGTTACAGTTTCATTGTGAAATAGAAGTGTACAAATAGCCTCTGTACTGGAGACTAGAGCAAAGATATACACTCTGTTGTCTGTATCGTGATACACACTAGTCACTTCATTAACTTCCATACCATGGCCATTTATTGCCGTTTTGGATGTGACAAAAAGTCTAATTCTAAAAGTCTAAAGTCTAAGTCTAGTTTTATTGTGTATCTAGTTATGAATACAAGTGTACAAACAGCCTCTGTCCTTGGAGACTGAAGCAAAAACAAAGCTTTATTGTCTGTCTGGGCATTGCTATGATGATACATGTCCTAACATCAACATTGCTGAAGCTGTTTAAATAGCGCAGGCAGATTGTGTGACATTGGACACATGTTTTTGTGTCATTTCAGATATTAGATTATATCAGATTACCTAGATAATCAAAACTACTATGAAGAGGATTTGGTCATGATTCCTTTGTTTGAGTCAAAGTTAGTTTTCTTTTCTCTTTGACATAAATCGATGTGATCAGATAACTGAAAACGCCATCCAACAACTTTATCATGAGTGAAGCGGTGTTTAGAATGTCTCACTTAGAACACCTGGTGAAACAATATATTTGTTTACATTATGGTTATGTTAATGTAAACAATTAGTTCAGCCAAAACTGCAGGGCTATGATATGTTAAACATTCTCATAGTTACACTATAAACAGGCAGCTGTTTACTTGCATCTCAAATTATGTTAACATTTTAAAATACATTGTGACTTTAGACTGAAAAGATGGCCAGTATAGTGTTCTTTTAAAGATTAGTTACCCTCAAAGTAATCTGTAGTAGTCAGTCTACTTTGTAAGTATCATTCTTCTCTCTGAAGACATCAAAGTTGAGCATAAGCTAATTTTAGCACAGCCTCAGTATACACTACTGCGTAATGTTGTACTATAAAACAACTTATTGTGAATTCATCATGAACTCATGAAATCATCATGAATTAATTATATGGGGGAAAAGACAGAAGTTGGTCTAAGCCTTATAAACCACAGTTTTGACAGTTCATTGTACACTGCAGGATTTTGTTGTAAAAGAAAGATTGTTGTCTTCACATCTTGTAGTCTGAAACTACTTCTGAAACTCACCAAAATAGCTGCATGGGTTTCAGGGTTGAGTTCTGTTTGGATTTATAATTGATACACAATCACTAAATACCTAGACTTTTGATAGAAAGTAATTTTTAGCAAAACAGGCACAAAGCATAGATGGGGTGTCCCATCCTAACAGAAAATATGAATAGTAGTTTGAATTGCAGTTCAAGTCTGTCAAGAGAACCTACCATACCATGGGTAGAGCTGTTCGTTCTCCAAGAAAAAGTACTAGAATAGAATTTTACTTAACAGATTGCAAATGTATTAATTGTCTGGCTTAAAGAACTATTGTACAGAAAGCCTACATAATGCATTTTGACGTGTGACTTTGCCAGTTATCGTAAAGAAAGTAATGACAAATTGCTCCTAATTTGTATGTGATTTTTTATGTAAAGATCAAAATAGTAGTTTGGAGAGTTTAAATTCAATTCTGAGAAATGCACCAAAGCAACTGAGGAACTGTAAGCCGATTTGTGGATCAAAAATCCAAGAAAAGAACACAACCACTCATCCTGCATTACATTCTTTGAAAGAGTTTGTTGTATGTATGAAAATATTTTATCTAAAGAGTTTATCATACCAAGCATTAGTTTCATTTCACTCCTGGTAACACTCCTTGGAAAGAAGAAGTGAACAGAGCATCCCCAAACCCATTCTCAGTTTCAGAGAATTTGAATATGCCAGTATGGTCAACCAGATATGCTTATGCAATCCATAATGTCATTGATTTTCTGGCAATGCACACAATACAGAATTGCACAGTATAGCATTGTTGTAAATACCCTCAAAAATGTATTTTCACTATTAGGTAAATGTGTGTGTGTGTGTTTGTGTGTGTGTGTGTGTGTGTGTGTGTGTGTGTGTGTGTGTGTAATGGACTAATGAGTGATTTCATCTCTGTACGTTTGTGTGATGTGCTTATGAGTGATTTCATTTGTGTATGTGTGTGTGATGTGCTTATGAGTGATTTAATTTGTCTGTGTGTGTGTGTGTGTGTGTGTGTGTGTGTGTGCACATGCCTGTGTGTCCGTAAGCAGGCATCAGGGTTGAGCGCATGGCCCTGTCCCAACCAGCCAGTGTGAGGTGTGCAGGCCTGGAAGGAGAGAGCCGCTCAGTGACTCTCCACAAAGAAGGGCAGTCGATCCACAACCACACTATCAAAAGCAAAGACACACATGAGGTGCAGGTGAACCACAACATGCGTCTTCACGTGGAGGGTCACAATGTGCGGTACGAGTTCCTCCAGGTGAGCGGTGCCGAGGCCGGTGTGTACACCTGTGAGGTACAGAGGATCTACCCTCCACCTTACAAGTCAGAGAAACGCATTTCGGTTCTCATTACAGGTAACAGTCAAGTTTATCCAACTACTCATTCATTCAGTCATTTATTTATCCCCTCATATTGATTTATCCATTCATTCAGTGGGGGAAATATGTTTTTTTTTCATACCTTTTCGATCTTTTGAAATTCAGTCTCTATATCTATCCCAATCACGAAATAGTCAGTAATATGAGAAAACTGGAGTTTGACTAAAGTCAAACTTTTAAAATGCATGGAAACACTTGATTGATGTGAATCATGCTTGGCTTTTTTTTCAGCAACTTTGTTAATGTCATTGTTCCATGATATCTTGGACAGTAGACAACTAATTTAAAGTCAGCAGTTCTTGTGGAAATAATGTTTGTTTATGTTTGTGTGTATTTCTAAGCCTGCCTTTAGTCCTCCTAGTCATCCTAGAAAAACTCTGTGTTATTATTTGTTTTCAGTTTTTGGAGCCTGGGTATCATGAAAAAGATTTTTTTTTTTACAGTGACTGAGGAAAATGAAGAGCCACCAGATTATGATGAGATATTATTTTTATGTTATACAAAGTGTTTTGTTTACAAAAAAAAACATTTTTTCAGGTTTTTTTTGTCAAAAGGAAACCTCATATGACCCTGATCATGATAATGCAATACAAAGGAAGGAACACAAAAAGATTATGGGAACAGAGAGCTCACTGACCTTTTTAGATTTCAAATACTGAAAGCACCAGTAGACTATACAACATGCAACCATAGAAATAGCAAAAACTCTCTGATCCTGAATCCCATGGAAAAGGATAAACAGAACAGAAACAGAAAAGGGTATGTTAAATACATGACAAACATTTCAGAAGAAGTCAAGTTAGGACAACATTGAGAAAGATTTCCAAAGAGGTCAAATTAGTGCTGAGTGTTGTCATACAGCTGTGCTATATCTCAGAACAGAAAAACAACAACAGTGAGAAAGACTGAGATTGCTGTGTCGACATACAACTGTGCTATACCTCCGAAAAACTGTGTAACTATATGTAAAACACAATCTAACTTCGTAAACAACAGAAAAACATCAACATCAACAAAACTGAGATAGATTGAGATTATTTGTGTTTAATTGAGATTTACAACCTGTAATTCATTTGACAACATCTCTGACTGATACTTCAGTGGATGGGATTTAATGTGGACTCTCTGTATGCTCCCCCTGGCCCTGACCCCTGACCCCTGCAGTTGTGCACTGTCCAGATGCACTGGATCAGAACCACACCCAAAACTATAACTCTCCCCGTGGGATCACCGCAGCCCAGGGGGACACCCCGCCCAATCAGCTACTCCTGTGGCAGGCCATCTGTGTTGCTACCACCCTGCTTTGTGCTGTGCTTCTGGTCATCATCCTGATGCTTGGGGTAAGAGGGTGTGTGTGTGTGTGTGTGTGTGTCTGTCTGTCTACAGGTGTGTGTGTGTGTGTATGCGTGTGTGTGGGGTGGGGGGAGTGTGTGTGCATGTGTCAGTGTGGTGCACACAGTCAGATCTTCCTTCTGCAGAGTTGTTTTTGTGTGTGGTTGATGGGGGAGGTTAGAGAGAAAGCAGAGATAGAGAGAGAGGGAGGAAGGGAGTGGGAAGGTACAGGAAGACTGCACACACATACACACTTACACAAACATGCAAACACACACAGCTCCAGTAATCTCAAGAACCTTTTTCACATCAGAACCTGCTACATTCGGGGGACTGAAACTGCGTCATCACAGATTAAGCAGTGTGAACACAAGGCGTATGATCTGCCTGAAAACCAAGTTCCCAAGTTGGGAGAGGAGTTAGGAGGCGTATCCTCAGAAAGAAGAATTGTGCAGCATTGTCCAGCAGAGGGAGCTCTACATAGCTGTCTAGACTCAATAAGCTTCATTTTTCTGTAGAAAGCCAAAAAACAAATCTCTCAGCTAAGCAATCTGCTGGTCTGTAGTCTGTATGTCTATGACTGAAATACTGGTAATGGTGGATAAAAGATGAATGTGGATTATCGGTAAATCTGGGACATGCAATGATTCATCATGAGAGAGAGAAAAAATAACTAACCTGGGAAATGAAACCTACTGTATTGTGTAACAGAGGGGAAAAAAACTCTCACATTCACATCACACATTCCACCAACTCAACTTACAGTCTTTTTTTCCAAATACCAAATAAGCCATTTTGTGTGTTTATGTGGGTGTGTGTGAGAGAGAGATTAATAGGCTACTACTAATTCTGAATTCTGTGGCATCTATTCATTTATATGTAGTGTCTTTTGAGCATGTTATTATCTAAAGGCATAGGGTATGTTATATCTGCTCAAAGGGAAATATGGCAGAGAGTAGGAACGGACCTCAGGATGGACTGAGTGTCTTTTCACACCAAATACACCTTGCCTTTACGACTAGGCGGGTCAATTGGCCAGTCGAGTAGACACCTGACCCTGCATCGGTCAGAGTGAAAGTGAAATTCGGGTAATAGTCACGGGGTATTCATTCAGCAGTGTGAAAGGGCTTTATGACTGCTCATTCCATGCCATGATACCTACAGAAGAACCTCACATGGCCACCTTAATTTTCTCCTGTTGTTTTCTGATGCATCTGAGCAAAACAGCACAAGTTGAAGGACACACAAAAGGTCTCAGAACCAAATACTGAAAGTGAACAGAAACACACCCAACACCCTCAAGCAGGCTGTTTCCTCTCTTGCAGTGCTAGAAATATACTGCAGCATTTTCAATGCCTTTGATACCAGGAGGAAACTCTCATCTGAGATTAACACTCAGCTGTAGAGTCTGAGTTTCTTCATTCATGTCAGAGAAGGGCAAGTTTAGTTTAATTTAGTTTAGGTTATCTTAGCTTAGCGTAACTTAGCATAGCTTAGAATAGCTTAATTAGTTTAAGTTAGTTTAGTTTATCTTCTTATCTTATCTTATCTTATCTTATCTTAGCTTAGCGTAGTTTATCTCATCTTAGATTAGATTATCTCTCTTGGTTTATTTCTTATTACATTACTGTAAGAACATGGGAAGAGCAGATGCTTTGTACCAGATTTAGGTTTAGGTACACAGTGTATGTGGAAAATGAAGAACAGCTGAGAGGGTCCTGTGTTTTTTTTTTTTGTTGTTGTTTTGTTTGTTCATTTAGATGTAGTGTTTTTTGACTTGGGGGTAATGTGTTATTGTATAGCATTCTATTGTCTAAAGGTACTGGGTATACTATAGCTGCTGAGAGGGAAAATGGTAGAGAAGGAATGGATAGAGGGGATCCATGGGGAAAGTGAAACTTAAGGTTAGTTCACATCAAAGGTTCACAACGAGATGAGCTGTTATCTTCTCATCAGCAACTCATTGGTACAAAAGTTCAGAATTCAAATCATGGGATTATTATTGATAACTTGCAAAACGCTTCCATCACAGTGCCCATATCATGTAGCTGGATATAAACTAACTGGCAAATATTCAGTGACATTAAAGAAAAATTCTGGAGCCTTTCAACTCATATTCCAGTTAACCAAGCACTGTCAGTAGGTAACAGAATGATAGAAGTTAGTACAACATCAACCAAAAAGCAAACTGCTAAGGCTAATGCTAACTAAATGGTTTTATTAATAGTTTTTCTTTTTCTGACTTCATAAGCATGCCACTGATGTTAACATCTCTGATCTTCATGCAGGGTTCCACAATGTGGTTATAGCCTAATTTTGATGTTTTCCCTCTCTGTAACTGTCACTGTAACTCTGTTATTCCAGATTATGACTTTTTTGACTAAGACACCACAAAAAACTGTGTCTCTAACACCTTGAGGTGACAGAGACGCTAAGACTTGCACCATGAACACTGATTCCCAACCGCAAGCAAAACAATTGCAACACTTTTGCATTTTGCTCTGCACTTTTGTGCTGCCTTTCAACGGTTTAGTTCTGACATGCCTCTTTGGTGTGAACTGACTATGAGAGAGGTGTCAAGTACAAGGTACAAAGTGTATTGCTTTGTTTGTCATCTCACCAGTCCTTGAGGGGCCTAAGTGTGATAAGATGCAAACCTCTCCCACCCACATGTTCGGCCCACAAATTGTTGCGTTGAGCCAATACTGACTTGTCACAGTGTGTCACAAGAAGCCTAAATAAGCAATTAACGTGAGTGTTGTGGTGCAACTTATTACAACGCTTGTACCATGGATGGGCCGAGACTCTAGTGGTCTGACCTATGGTCACTTCCTGTTCCTACTCCTGCTCGATCTCTCTCGTTAACTTCCTGTATATCTCCACTGTTCTATCAGACGAAAGGCAAAAAGCAAAACATACAACAACAATAAAGGATGTGATTGATAATGACAACAATATTAATAGTTAAATCATGTTTTCTTCTCCACTCCACTAGTGCAAAGTGAGAAGAGATGCCCAGAGTGAGTGTGACTATATCAACACCAGGCCCAGACCCACACAAGACACCAAGAGGACAAAGGGGGTGATGCAACCCAAATGGGCTGGACAGTTGTTCTGATTGGACCCACCTCAGTAAGCACTGCCTGTATTCTACAGTGGAGCAAAACTCTGTTTCTCAGGACCTATGTGTGCATCCAAAAACTCAATAACAAACCATTAATTACATTGTAATAGCGCACAGCTTTGCTGAAGAATTGGAGACTTGATATTCTACAGTGACAAGTTAAAAGATCAGTCCTAAAACCAGTCTGTTTTTTTTTTTCAGATTTTTTTTTCTTGTGGCTTAATGGACATGGGCATGCTAGTAGCCTGTAAATTGTGGGTTTGAATACCCCTGTTGTGCCCCTGAGCAAGGCACTTAACCCTACGTTGCTCGAGAGGAGACTGGCAATGATGTTATTGATAGTTGACAAATGTAAGTCACTTTGAATAAAAGTGTTAGCTAAATGCATAAATGTAAATGTAATAACTTGGTGACATCTATTTGTGGAGTGTAGAATACCAGATAAAAATATAGCAGAACACCAGACTAGTAGTTAATTCTGTGATACCACATTATATACATTTATTTCTTCTCACAGTAACATAATATTTTATTGTGTCACTGTTAGGGTGCATCTACCTAATTAGGTATAGTGGTATAACCTGTTTAACAATATGTAATACCATGTGCTAGTATTGTACTTACATAATGCATTTTTTGCTCCTACATACTGTTGTTAAAGTGTAATATGAAGTGCTTGATATAGTAGCCTACTTAGCCAAAGTGCTGAATTCTTTGACGGAGGCAATGGGCTGAACTGAGGCCAGGGCAAGGCCGGTGGTAGCTTAGTGGTCAAGGAACCCAACTAGCATGCTAGTAACCTGGTAACTGTGGGTTCAAATCCCAGCTTTGGGTTCAAATCCCTTGAGAAAGGCACTTAACCCTAAGTTGCTCTAGGGTAGACTGGCCCTGAAGTAACTGATAGTGGACAATTGTAAATCACTTTGGATAAAAGTGTGTGCTGAATGTATAACTGTAAATGTATTATGTAGTGTAATAGCACACATGTCTTTGACATTGATGACAAGACATGCATGTCCTATGTATAGGTACTTAGCTGGTACACTGTATTGTAATGGATTCATTCCACTGTATGACAGAGCAATGATGTACACACAGCTATTACACGTACTATGTAGTGTAATGGCGCTAATGAGCACTATAGACTGAAGAAAGACTTTTGGCTGGAACTAAGCATGGTTTGTATACTAAAGTGCTGTAATTTCCCCTTGAGCTCTGAAACCTCAGTTAGTTGGCCAATATTAGGGTTTCCTGAGCATTGATTCATCCACTCCAGTATTAGGGTGCTTTGAGCCTTAGTTCAGACCATTGCCTGAAGCACCTCATTTTACACTGTAAGGTGCGTAAGGTACGCAAAAATACATTAAGTAAGTACAACACTAGTACATGATATTACATATTGTTACACAGGTTATACCACTGTAACTAATTAGGTAGATACACTGTAACAGTGACACTAGTAAATGAAGTGTTACCCTTCATGCTTTAGACATTGAATTTTCTCTTCTCTTGTGTAAATATATTTGAATGCTAATGATGACGGTTAATGCAGACAATAGGGATGATGGTTTTGTTAATAATGATTGTTTTCACACACCCACACACAACCACACACAACGGTTAAACATGGTCTGTTGCTAATTGGAATGCTATGTGTAATATACATGATTACTTGTTATGTGTGTTTGTGCTATGTGTAATATACATGTTTACTTGTTATGTGTGTTTGTGTTATGTGTAATATACATGTTTACTTGTTATGCTTTATATCACTACTAAAAGTAAAAATGTGTGTAGGCTTTCTTTAGTAGGTGATATGAGCAATGACCAAATGGGTTGAGGTAAGACTGTATGCAGCAGACCAACTAATGGTTCCCTAGGGTCTGTGAAGTGTTGGTTTGAGTAGATGACAGGTGTGTATTCTTGTCAGTTGTGCTGAATGGTACAATTGTCACACCACTATTACTGAATTGATATGTTCACAGACTTGAAATGCTTGCCTGGGCTGGGCATTTCATGTTGTCGGGTGGGCTGATATTAGGTATTTAGCTATGTAACTAATTCATGGAGATCCTTGTAAAAAGAAGTCTGAATGAATAATGTTTGGGCTCTTCGCGCTAGACTAAGGCAAATTGAGGTTTGCACAAAAGTGATAAACAAACAAACTAAAAAAAAACATTCCATGTATGCGGGTACTCTGAAAAGCGAGAATAAAATATAAATTGATTATATATCTACTGAAATTGTATAAACCAAAGCACTTCCTTTCTACTTTCTCATGTGGGAGAAGGCCTACTGTCTTGCAGTCATTTTTCTTCTGAATTCAACAATCCTTCTCCACAGTTTCCTAAATGTTACTAAATAATCAGTATTCATGTGGGCACAACCCAGTACGGAGAGGGTTGGAGCGAGCAGTGGCTCATTATCATGTGCCGTTTTGTAGACAGCTCCTCAGACGGCTGTGTAAAATGTGCCCTAGTACTTTATTCTAAAGGCATTTTTGCCAAATCATGATGGCGACTACACATTTACACCAGAATCATTTCAGGTCAAAAACAGCATTGCATGTCTCTTTTAAAGGACACATTCTCATGAACATTAAACAGGATGATTAAAGTTTAATGGACACATAATCTCATCTTTTTCTCTCTCTTTCTGTTCTCCTTCACTGTACTGTTTCGAGACTCTGTAAAGCACTTTTACTCACCTGTTGTTGTTTGATTTCCTCTCTCTGTTCTCCATGACTGAATTATTGTGTTTCAGACTCTGTTAAGAACTTTGTTAACCTGTAGATGCCAGAGACGTCAGACGCAGGCTGGCTCTGAGCTAATTCAGACTGCATATACTACTACTACTAAGGACATGGCAGTATTGTTTGTTTGTACCTGTTTGCATGTCTCTACACTTAGCACTGTCCATCATTCTTATAGTTTTGCATGGCTGATTAAATCTTATGTCTGTCGGTTGGCTGCCGTGTTGATTCTCATTCTCAAAACAAGTGCGTTGGCTGTAACTGTCTTAAATTGTGAAAACTGTTCCCTGTAAATAAATCTCATGTGTAAGCCTACTTTCCTTGAGCATTGTAAAAAGAGCTAAAATCACTTTCAAAATCATCTGGATCAATATAGGCCTGCTCATTAACTCTGTCCAAAGAATATGTGTTGTTTTTCCTCTGACCATAACGTTTGATTGCTAAGTGTGTTTGTTAAAGCTGATTTGAGTTTGATGAGTTAAACAAGAATAGATCAGACTTAAACAAGACACTAGTTCTCTAGTTTGAGGAACCAAATAGTATAGGGGAGCAACACACACACACACTACAGGTACATACAGGTGGTTCACACCTGACCAACACACAGACCATGCTATGCGCAAATTATGAACTTTTTACCATTACAAAAATACAGATGTGCATATATATATATATATATATATATATATATATATTATTCCTTTGTTTTATGTTTATGTTTTGTTAACACTGACAATTCCAAAAAAATCTATAATTTTCTCTGTATGCCACTAGAGGGAGGTCTCTCTCTTCCCGTCTAAACAACTCCATACTTTTTTCCTGACTTCTGGAATGCTCAGAAGCAACCCACTGTGTGAAAAGAGGTGTATCCAGGACTGCTATATGGTGCTTCTATTCTCTCTGATTAGAGAGAGAAGAGATAATGGTGTTGAACGCCTCTCAATTTAATTGTACAGATTAATAAAAAAACATGACCTGTTTGACTCAATTTATTGATTATACACAACTGTTTGAAGAGGCTAGCTCATTCTTCTGTGATTCATGGACCATGGGACAACCCAGATGAATCTGCTAGGAAATTTCCTCTGCTGGTCTTTCCAGAGTGGAGCCCACTGCAGCTAGTCGGGTTCTCACACATACTGATCTGCTGTGCATTTCAGTCTGGCCATGTCATCTTTAACTTCCATGAAGCTAACATAGATCAATTCGCCTCTGCAGGCATTGATAAGATGAGATAATACTAATCTTATTTTATTTGATTTGCCTCTGCAGGCACTGGATATGCCTACAACCAATCAGCTCCCTATATAAACCCGAGTTTGTTCCATGTTCCCTGTCTGGTCGTCTGACCGCGTAACTTGAGTGTAAGTCTGTTTCCTGGCCTGTTACCTGCCTTTGATCTGTTTTTTCCCGTGCGCACCCTGTTTCTTGTATTTGCCTTATCTGAGCCTTTTGAGTTTTTTGCCTTTTTGTGCCTTGTGGATACTCTTGGTTTTGAACTGCCTGTTAACAAATTGGATATTATGTTTTTTGTGATTCCCTCCTGCCCGTTTGATCCCTGAGAGACTTTGAACATTATCAATCTTTTGTGTGTTTTTCCCCAAACCCAATTTTTGGAACCTTTGTTGGGTTACTTGCGCCTTTTTTGTTGTTTTCAATCTGAGCTTTTTTCCCCTTTTTGTACAATGTTTCGTTCACTGTAAATAAACCTACACTGATCTGCATTTGGGTCTCCGTCTGAATCTCACTGATCTGTGTGCGTGTGTCCGTGTGTGTCCGTCCGCACTTAACTGAAGGTCTATTTAACAGGTATGTTTAGAAAATAAATCTCTGCACACATACATCCATAACATGTATGTTAAAAAACACGAGAAGTGAAAAAAAAAAAAAATTGCAATGGGAACCATGCAGACAAGAGTCTGGGACACTTTTTGCACACTTTCAGACATTTGACACTAACTCTCTGCAAATCTTCAGACCCACATAATCACACACAACCTAAATCATCTTAGACACACAAGATTGTGTGTGTGTGTATACTTAGATACTCTCTGCGCCTGTGCATGCATCTTTCTTTTTTTTCTATTTTCCCCCCTCTCTCTCTCTCACCATCACTCTCAGGCGTGAAGACTGACATGAAAGCCGCGTGTGGTGTTAAGTGGTTGTCATGGGGAAACCCTAACAGAACTAGGGTTATTTAGGGTAATGTATAAACCCTAACAGAACTAGGGTTATTTAGGGTAATGTATAAATCCTAACATAACTAGGGTTATTTAGGGTAATGTAGTTCCATTCCCTGACCACCCCTGCCATATTTAATCAGGGCTTTTGATAATTGTAGGCCTACCTACAACAATTACATCATTTGTTAAATTAAACTAAAACCTCCATCCAGTTGCCTATTAATAAAATCCAGCCTGAAAAACTCAAACATAAAACCTCTGCAGGCAGATTCCTTTTTTATATTACTCTGGTGCCCCTTATGCTCATTATGACCAGTGCAAAATGAAGTGAGCACACAACACCCAAAGAGGGTGCTCTCCTCCCATCTAAACAAAACCTTTTTAGCCAGAGGGGGAAAAAATAGGTTGTCGTTTTAGTTCTGGCTGTAAGATTACCTCTTGGACCCTTGGCTTGCTCCACTATTAATAAAAACAGTTTTTCAAAAAGTGTGTTGTAACATTCCAAACTCAGTGTAAAGTGGATGTTATTTTAGTACCTTTACTACCTTTAACAGTTTCATAAATAATGCCACAAGAATCACTGTTAGTGTTCAAAGAACGTGAACACAAAATGAAAAGTGTTATACATTTTATTGAGTATATTGTTAAAGAATATTTATTTCTGTACAATGTTGTCAGAAAACAGACAGGGTGGACCACGATTGCAGCGAGTTGCAAACAGTTTTATTTAAGGGTTTGGGGGGGATTGGAGTGTGGATCTGCTAGGAAGAACGCAGAGCCGAGATTGGCTGGCAGCAGCACTCATGGTCGAGCAGGCGTCGGGTCGAGTCACCGGGGCAGAGGAGTAGAGCGTTGGTCGGGGGCAGGCGGCGAGTCGGGAGCCGGGGCAGGAGAGCAGGCAAGCATTGCAGGCAGGCGGCAGGTCGGTAACCGGGACTGGAGTGCGGAGCGTAAATCGAGAGCACAGGTCGGAATCCAGGACAGTGGAGCAGAGGCGTAGGTCAGGCAGTCCGGGTTCGGCAACAGGCAGACGATCTTTCCGGAGACAGAGACAAACAGAGACAGACCAGGAACCAGACGGGAAAACAGAACACGGGCAGTAAACAAATGCAGGTAACGAGCACGGGAAAAACAGCAGAACAGACAGGAGTCAGGAGTGTGTTGCTTGCCTTCAGCAATAGACGCGTGCAGGTTCGCTAATTCACCGACGGGGAGTGAAGGAAACAGAGGGAATAAATAACCAGGGCAATCGGGGAAGACAAGACACAGGTGGGGGCAATCAGTGAGGACAGGTGAAAGGGATCCAGTGCTTAACGGGGAATGAGGAAGTGAGATAGAATGATTGAAACCAATGAAGCCCGTTAGTGAAGCAGACAGGGAGAGAATGTGAGGAAACAGAGGGAGACAGAACAGAGTGGTGACAGAACCCCCCCCCCCCCCAAGGGACGGCCCCAGAAGTCCCAAAAGAAAACACCAACCCGGGTGGGCGGAGGGGGAAACCTGGTGGAGGGATTAGTACTCCTCGGAGTGATCAGATGCCACGGCCTCATCCCCGGAGGATGCCTGGGACTCATCTCCATTGGAGGGCAGGATCGGAGCTGGTGCAGACTCAGGGACTGTGCGAGCAGACCAGCGGGTACCCTTTGGCCGACCCCGACGGAGAGATGGTTGGTCCGGATGCTGCTGGTGAAAGTCTGTGATTAGGGATCGATCCAGGATCCTGCTGGCGGGGACCCAGGATCTCTCCTCTGGACCGTACCCCTCCCAGTCCACCAGGTACTGGATGCCGCGGCCCCTCAGACGAGATCTGAGCAGACTGCGCAGACGGTGTATACCGGTCCACCGTCAAGGAGGCGGGGGACCGGAGGTGGTGGTACCGCCGGCACCAAAGGGCTGTTGTGAACTGGCTTGATTTTTGATACATGGAAAGACGGATGTACCTTCATACTGCTAGGGAGCCAGAGCCAGACCACCGTCGGACTGATAACCCGCTCAATAGGGAATGGACCCAGGAACCGGGGGGCCAGCTTGCGCGACTCCACTTGCAGCGGCAGATCTTTGGCCGAGAGCCACACCTTCTGACCCACCCGGTACAAGGGGGCAGGGATCCGACGGTTGGCTCCGGCTGAGTAACTGGTGACTGTTCAGAGGAGAGTGGCGCGAGCCCACGCCCAGGTGCGGCGGCAGCGGTGAGCGTTAACCAAGGCTGAGGGACAGGAAACCTCCTTCTCTTGGCTGGGGAACAGGGGAGGCTGGTAACCGTATACGCATTGGAAGGGAGACATGCCGGTGGCAGAACAGGAAAGGGAGTTGTGGGCATACTCCACCCAAAGGAGCTGCTGGGCCCACGAGAGAGGATTCTTGGAGGCCATACATCGGAGGGCCTTCTCCAGTTCCTGGTTGAACCTCTCGGTTTGCCCGTTAGACTGGGGGTGGAAGCCGGAGGATAGACTAACCGTGGCCCCCAGTAGGTGGCAGAACTCTTTCCACAAGGTGGAGGTAAACTGGGGGCCACGGTCAGAGACAATGTCGGAGGGGATGCCGTGGAGGCGGAAAACGTGATGGAGCACCTCCTTAGCGGTCTCACGGGCAGAGGGGAGCTTGGGCAAGGGAATAAAATGGATGAAATGGATCGCCATTTTCCCCTCCGAGGCTGGCAGACCGGTGCTGTAATTGCAGATGAATCGGCGGTAAAAGTTGGCCCAGGAATTGTTGTAGCTTCTTCCGGGAGTCCGGGGTTGGCCAGGAGGAGACGGCAGACACCTTGGCTGGGTCCATCTGGATCTTTCCCTCGGCTACAATGTACCCCAGGAAAGTCACAGTCTTCACATGGAACTCGCACTTCTCCGCCTTGACAAACAGGGAGTTCTCCAGGAGGCGATGAAGGACCTGGTGGACGTGCTGCGTGTGTTCGGACAGGCTCCTGGAGAAGATCAGAATGTCGTCGAGATAGACGAAGACAAAATGGTTGAGCATGTCACGCAGCACGTCGTTGACCAGGGCCTGGAAAACGGCAGGGGCGTTGGTGAGCCCAAATGGCATCACAAGGTATCATAGTGGCCAGTCGGGGTGTTGAATGTCGTCTTCCATTCGTCGCCCTCCCGAATGCGCACTAGATGGTAGGCATTGCGGAGGTCCAGCTTTGTGAAGAACGTGGCCTCCTGGAGTGGCTCAAAGGCCGAGGTGAGCAGGGGCAGAGGGTAACGGTTCTTTACCGTGATGTCGTTTAACCCCCGGTAGTTGATACAGGGGCGCAGGGACCCATCCTTCTTGCCCACGAAGAAGAAACCTGCCCCGGCAGGTGATGAGGAGGGGTGGATGATGCCGGCCTCCAGGGATTGGGAGATGTAGTCCTCCATGGCCTGGTTCTGGAGCTGAGAGTGAGTAGAGTCGTCCTCTAGGAGGAGCTGTGCCGGGGAGGAGGTCAATGGCGCAGCCGTAGGGCCGGGGTGGGGGCAGGGACGTGGCTCTGGCCTTGTTGAAAACCTCTCCCAAGTCGTGATAGCAGCTTGGGACCCGGGAGAGGTCTGGAGAGGGGCTCAGGGTTTCAGAGGTGCTTGGAGACGGAGCGGAGAGTAGGCAGGTAAGGTGACAGTCCGGCCCCACCTCCCGTACTGACCCGGACCTCCAGTCGATCTGCGGATTGTGGCGTCTGAGCCAGGGATATCCCAGGATGAGGGGTTGATCCGGAGAGTGGAATTCTGCCCTCTCTCGGTGGTTGCCCGACGCCTGGAATTGCCCTCTCTCGGTGGTTGCCCGAGTGGAAGGCGATGGCCGTCTAGTGCCCGGGCAGGGATGGGAGACGGCAACCGATGGAAATCCAACCCCAATTTGCGGGCGAAGTCTACGTCCATGATGTTGGGCTCTGCGCCCGAGTCCAACAGGGCTGCCAGGGTGCGGGTAGCGCCTGGCAGATGGAGGCGGACCTGGAGAAGGGGTTTTCGTTCGGAGGCAGGTGCAGAGGAAAACTAACTCAGCCGGACCCCCCCTACGTCCGGTGAGCTTGACCCTTTTGCTGGGCAGGAGGACACCCGACGTCCTTTACCCCCGCAATACAGGCAAAGGCCCGATAACATTCGTCGCTCCCGTTCAGCTGGAGGGAGCGTGGCTCGGTTAACCCCCGTGGGTTATGAAGAATCGGACTGACCGGCTGGGTTGGGAAGTGGCGTGGCTCCAGTGGAACAGGTTCTCGGGGCGCCCATATTATCAGGAGGACGGTGTCCCTTCTCTCGACGTCGGGCCTGAACTCTATGGTCAATACGGGTAGCCAGGGCGATGGCCTCATCCAGGGTCGACGGAGTTTCATGGGACACCAGCTCGTCCTTCATATCGTCCGCCAGGCTGTGCAAAAAGGCGTCCACCAGCGCCTCCATGTTCCATGAGCCCCGGCGGGCCAAGGTGCGGAAATCGATTGAATAATCCGCAACTGACCTACGGCCCTGCCGAATGCTCATCAGAGCATGGGAGGCTTCGGTGGAGGATGAGCCCGTCTCGAAAACCTTGAGCATCTCCTGGGAAAACAGGTCAAACGAGGAACAGGCTGGAGTCTGACGCTCAAATTCAGCTGATCCCCACAGCCTCGCCCGGCCCGTCAGGTGAGTGATGACGAAGGCTACCTTGGCCGCTTCGGTAGCGAACGTCACAGGTTGGAGGGTGAAGAGAAGTTTGCAGTTACTCAGGAATGGTCTGACCTGTGATGGATCTCTGTCAAAGCGCTCCAGGGAGCCAATTCGAGGTTCAGGGGCATGCTGGGTAACCGCAGAGGCAACTGGTGCAGAAGGAGCTGCAGCAGACGGGGCAGGTGGTACTGAGGAAGCCAGTGCAACCAGAGGGCTATCAGAATGACTGACTTCAGGAAAGTTCCGGAGGAAACCAGGAGATGGCACCAGCGTCTCAAGTAATTGAGTGGCCCGGGCGAGTTGTTGCTGCGTCTGTCGGAGTTGCTGTTGTTGAGACTGGATTAGTTGTTGGTGTAGTTGAAACTGCTGATGTTGGTGCTGACCGAGCTGCAGAAGAGAAGCCACATCTGCGGACAAGCGGTGGATGCTCTCCTCAGTGAGTTATATTATGAGTATAACCTACGGTATGTCTATACTGTCTATATGGTTGTGTATTTATGAGTATAACCTACTGTATTTCTATGGATTTTCCTTTGATTTGTGTAACCAGCTGCAGATGAAAAATGTTTCCAAGAAGGATGTGTTTTCTGCTCAAAAAAAGATATGGTAAGAGTTTAAAGCATCAGTTTTAACTGAAATGTTCACATTGGTTAAGACCATGGAAAGGGAACAAAAATAACTGATTTGAGTAAACAACCGCTGGTGAAAAATGTTGTTTACAAGTATAAGCAGACTCCAGACTCACTGTCATTTTTGGGCGAAGGTGAGGTTTGGGCCTGCCCATGCTGTGGTTCTCGCCCATCGGAGCCCAAATTTGTGGCAATCTGAAGACACTGCCGAGGTGAACTATCATCTACCTGCTCGTAAGTTGACTAACAGTGGAAAGACATTTTAGTGTTTCCTATTCGCTTTTAGAAGCCGCAAATCTCTCAAGGGCCTGTCCCAGTGAGAGAGAGAGAGAGAGAGACCAAGAGAGAGTGTGTGGTGAATGTGTATGTGTGCGTGTGTGAGAATGAGTAAGAATAAGTGAGTGAGTGAGCGAATAAGTACATGTGTATATAATACAGCCAATACCACATATCTCCAAAAGAGGAAGCGCAGATCAACAGCAGGGACATTTAGTGCAGCTTAACTACATAAAGAGTAAATAGTCTACTTACGCACACAGAGGTTAGGTTTCAACCCGTTTCACAATGTATGGTATAAATTGGTATAAATTTTATTGTCAATTTCTTCACATGTACAAGACATACAAAGGGAATTTTCTCCTCAAATGTTGGCAGGTATGGTCTCTGTCTGCATGTCTTTGCCTTCTTGCTCTGCCTGCATCTCTTTCTTTCTTGTCTCTTTCTTGTCTTTCCTATCTCGCTCTCTCACTGTCACTCTCAGGTGTGAAGACCGACATGAAAGCCACATGTGTGGTGTCAGTCACATCATCTGAGACACGTGAGGGTACAAAACACATGTGTGACGCATTGAAAACTAAGAGCTTCCCCTCCATTTTTTATCAGATCTGAATAGACCTATCCAGCTGATGATTTAAAAAATCCAGCATCAAATATGAATGTAATCTAATTTAACCCACGCCTCCCCCGGGGATCATTTTCATTGTTAATATTCTATGGCAGAATTTACTGGAATCCACATTTTTGTCTTGTATTTGTCAGGAGATCAGCACACAAAGACTGTTTGCCCTCCATAAGAGACTTACATAAGGGAGTGATACAAAACTATTTCAATCTACTTTCATGACTTCAAACACTTTCAAACAGATCTAACGTAGAGGAAAATCCCCCTCTCAGCCTTCTTTGAAACATTTAGGATCCTTTAAAGTTTCAGGAATGTGCAGTGTATGCAATTGAATGCATTTGTAACGCCCCCCCTAGCTAGTTGGAATGCACTCCCTGAATCCCTGTGTGGCGAGAGATCTCTACTAACATCAACTTAACTAATGCTTAAGTAATAACATCAAATCACTTTCTTAATGTATTGTGTCTTACTCTGCATGAATTATGTACCTCTAATGAGTTTAAAAATTTTTACAATTATCACACTTTTACCCGTTAAACCTTTAAACTTAGCATTCAATATAACCACTATATGAATCACTGCGCTGGCGGCTGAGGGAGACAGATGTCGTCGTCACAGACAAACGATATGCCTTCGATGATCGGAATCTGCTGGGCTGAACACAGAGGTAGGGCTGGGCAGGCCACTCGCTTGCACAGTCCAAGCAGAACTCCAACGAGCAGTCTGGTTGACTAGCTTCACCGTATCCTAGCACGGGAGATTTTTAGCCAAAGTATTCCTCATAAGTCGCATGTAATACTACTATGATCAGACAAAATGTCTATACGCGACTCACTGTCCGTTTGTCACTTAACATGTACCCATTACATACATAAAATTAGCGTTTTGCCAACTTAACAGTTCACCCGTGTCACTGCATGACTACTCAATCATCTGTACTTCTCTCCCGCTTGCCACCCCCATCACCACTTCCTGTGTCCTCTCAACCTCCAACCCCCACTCTGATTGGCCAACAAAACAGATAAGTGCTTTTTTCACAGACTTAATTCTTTTTTCGTATAAACATTGTTTTCACAGTTTTCACATTTAACATTCACATTTTAAAGGTAAACCAAATAAATGAAAATGAAAGTATTAATTAGAAAATCAATAGCCCCAAATCCCACAGGGCTACACACTGAAAACAAAGATTCTGGATTTTACATGCAAATGCATTCTGCTGAAAATTTGGCCACATAACAGTTGGGCCATAGACTTCTGGGGCACGCCATTGCCACTGGTGTTAACACATGGCTCCATGGACAGGGGAAAATATAACTTTTACTTCTGTGAAAGATGAGCGATGCTGATACGAGCTGAATTATTGTCTCCAAAAATGAAATTGGAGGGCATTTTACAAGCTTATATCTCACCACCAATTAAAACCAATCAAAATACTTGAAATCAGTCTTTTGCTATTTGCCTGTGTGTGTATTAAGTGTGGTCTAAATATCCAGCTTTAACTTTATGACTTATTACTGTGCAGATGCCCCTAATGTTGTGCAAAACTGCACCTGAAGTGCTGCAAAGATGGGTTACACAGGTAAACTGCGCACCTGTGTGGGTGGTGGTGGCGTAGTGCTGAAGGAACCTGGATAGCTAGTAGCCTGGAAATGGTGTTTTCAGATCCTAGCTGCCATGAGCAAGGTACTTAACCCTAAGTTAGGAGAAACTGGCCCTGATGTAATTAATAGTTGATTGGATAAAAGCATGTTAGAAGACAAAATAATTTGAAAGAGAAATGAGTGGTACTGAGTTGTATATACATACACACACACATATATATACTTCAAAGTCAAAGCATGAGAGACCCAGAATGTGAAGATAGGAATCAAGCCCAGATCATCTGAAGTCCATTTCCAAATCATTGCGATCAGAAAAGAAATCATAAGCATTTATCAGGGGAGGGATTTACATGTTATACAGCAAATGTGTAATTTGAGTAAACAAGGTGAAATGTTTATAAGAAGGATGTTTTTGCTGCACCCATGGGAAAGAGAAGGTTATATGCTTGCTCCAGACCAGCTCTCATTCTCAACTGGTGCGGTCTGGGTTTGCTCTGCTTTTTGCACATCTCAGCATAAATTTATGTGAGCTGCTGATATGAACCCTCATCTACTTGCTTGTAAGTTGACTGTAACATTGGAAATACTTGTTCCACAACAGTTTACAGTTTCCCATTAGTTTTTAGAAGCCACAAACTCATGAGGGCCTGTCCCTGTCAAGTTCCTGTGCGTTTGTGTGTGAGTGAGTGAGTGAGTGAGAGAGATTGAGAGAGAGAGAGAGAGAGAGATTCATGTAATTTTTTTTATTCATTTAGTCCTTCTGACAGACCCCAAAATTTGGCCCATCAGTACCACACAAGGGCAGTAAGGCTCACTGTGTTTTTGGCAAGGTGTTCAGGCATTCAGGATTGCTTTTCTTATCAGTCTGTTAATGTACATTATATGCCTATGGAGGGTTATATTTCAGGAGAATAGGAAAAATAGAAATAGGAAAAAAGTATTTAATAGGTATCTCCCCAGAACTTTAAGCTGATTATTTACATTAAGGCCTTGGTAGGACCAGTCACAATGCTCAATCTTTCCATATGTAAGCCGTTGGGTAGGCTTAGCACGATAGCGACAGAGCTTTGATGTTGCAAAATAACTAAGATGGTTGTGTCCAAGGAACAACGGTCGTTTGAATCAGCTTTCGCATTGACTTTGGAAAAATTAGACTTGGGTTTTTCTGTGAAAGTTGAGCAGGAAAAGGCAAATTATTTGTTTCAAAGCCGTATTTTGCCCTTTTGCCAATGTTGCTTTGATTGGTCTTAGTGCTATCCTATTGCGTGCAGAGGCAATTTGAAAGTTCCACCCCTCAGGTTAGGCCTGGTGTATTGGTCATGGCCAGACTATACATTTTGATGATACAGTCTGGCTTGTCAGGCTATCATCTACATGTATGTACGAAGTATTTCAGAAAATTAATACAATACAAAAAAGTATTGTCCCAAAGGAGAAATACAGTGTGATTCAATCCATATCCCTTTTGTTCAAGGTCACCAAGTGCTGTTGGTAGGAAAAGGAACAAGAAAATTGTGACTGGCAGTTCCATAGCCCTACAGAAAAGTGCATGTGTGTGTGTGTGCGTGTGTGTGTGTGTGTGGATGTGTGTATACGTGCGTGTGTGTTCGTGTGGATGTGTGTGTGCACATGCGTGAAAAATTACAATCAGTGGTAACCATGACAGACTACAAGTTGTCTATGGTTTTAGCTTTGTAACAGTTCATAATGGAGTGTTATCCCACTTTACATTATATGGTAGTCAGTCTATAGGTGGTTACCAGGAATTATGGCTGGACAATGTAGCAGTGGCCAGACATAGTGTCAAACTCAAAGGAGTGAGATGGATCATAGGGGTAACAGTAAGGGTCCATTTGACAGTGCCATTGTGAGGGGGGGGGGGGGGTGTATAGGGTTAGTCTCTGTAGTACCTGTATTTAATCAGTGATAGTAGTCACATGATGGTGCTTCCTCCCTCAGTTGCAAGCTAGCTGTCAAATTCATCCTCATCTCACCATTCCAGTGACATCATGGAATGTTGAAATCAAAGATGTCAGTGCCCATGTAATAAAATCAACAAACTAAATCACTGTTTTTTGGCAAGTATCATACCGAGTAGACAGATAACATGTGTTAATGTCACATTTACTTTCAATTCTGTTTCAGATCCTCTTTAAACTTCAACCAAGCCTAGTTTCTTGTTCTGCAAGTTGTATGTTATTAGCTGGTGCAGTTTGCTGTGAGCACATGCTCACTGATAGAAGTTTTGTGAATAACCTCAGACATAATTTTAGACACCGTGCCAGGATTATCTTATTGTACAGTGCCTAAAATTCAATGATGTGAAATCATGGCCGTGTCTCAAATCACACACTTCTATGAGCACACTGCAACGTAATGCACAGTCTACACAGCCCCGTCCCTTCCACTACATAGCCAAGATCGAGGTTGTTTAGTGCAAAGTGTCAGTCATTTCACAATGAGCTTTTTGGCGGGGATCAGTGTGTCATCCAGGGAGCACAGCTGGGTCATCAGAGATCAATTGGTCGTTGGCCTCCTATTAGGCCTATTGTTTCTGTCTGACTCTTGGTGGGCTCTTTCAGCCGGGTGCAATCAATCATTGTTCCTAATAGCAGGTGTGACACTGAAGCGTCAGCGGAAGCGTCAGCCCTTGTGTTCATCCTTCCTCGTGTAAAGACTGACTTGGGTAAAGACGAGCGTGTCTACCTGCGCGTGTGAAGACTGAATTGGGTAAAGACAAGCGTGTCTACCTGCGTGTGTGAAGACTGACTTGGGTAAAGACGAGCGTGTCTACCTGCGTGTGTGAAGACTGACTTGGGTAAAGACGAGTGTGTCTACCTGCGCGTGTCCTCCGAGCAGTTGCAGAGGGAGGTGCTGACTTGGGTAAAGACGAGCAAGGACACCGACCTATCTAACAAATTATCATGTCCTATTCTCTGTAACTTACTCTTCCATGCAACCTTCATCTTGAGACTTCACAGAGACCTGGATCAAATCAGAAAACACTGCCACTCCTGCTGCACTCTCCACCAACTATGCTTTTTCCCACACCTCACGCCCGTCCAGGAGAGGGGGTGGTACGGGGCTGTTAATATCAGACAAATGGAAATATACCCAACTGGTACCATCTGTCACATACAGCTCCTTTGAATACCGTGCCATCTTGGTAACGGCACTGGTCAAAATATATCTGCATGTTATCTATCGTCCTCTGGGTCAAATGGGGGATTTCCTGGAAGAACTTGACACTCTGCTTTCTTCTATCCCTGAGCATGACTGTCCCATGCTTGTTCTCGGTGATATGAACATCCACTTAGACAATCCAGGTTCTGCAGAAATAACATTGCACCTATTTGGAAAGTCTGGTTCAAACCACAATAACTGCAGCATGATCTTCTCCCTGAAACTGAAAATCCAAGCTGTGAAATGAAATGAGCAATTGCCTCACACTCCAGAGCAATATCATGGGAAACGATCAAAAATGGCAGATTTTCTAGACTACCATTGAAAAACTGTCAGTGGTGGTTGTGTTGCATAGCAAGGCACTAAGGATAGACAGGCCCTGAAATAATAAATGTTAGTCACTTTGGAAAACACAGTTAGCTCACGATCTGATGGTTATTGTACACTTTGTGCCAACCTGTGCATCTTGGGGTTCAGAGTGTTGGAAAAGAACACATCAACTCAGCAGTGGCCACTTTATCAGCTGCCTCCTTCTGGGCTGCTGCCACTTTTGAATTTATACTCAAACTCATCTGGTCCAAAGGGACCTAATAGGCTCTGTATAACCGTATAACTGTATCAGGCACTAAACTTCACATAGAAAGCCATGTGTCATATTAGTTCTTCCTGTAGTCCTGTTTTGTGCCTGTATTGGTCCCCCTCTAGTTGTCTGTTGTTTAGACCAATGGCAGGATATAGCATTAAAGCAGCAGGCCTATATTTCCAAACAGAGCAGTGCACGCCTACACTCTCTCTTTCCTCTCCTGCTCACATAGCTACTTACACGCACACACACACACAGACACATATACATTCTCATACACACATGCAACAGTATAGTGATCTTTGCGTTGTTGTGTTTGAAATCCGTCAGCAAACACACCTGTGCAGCTTGTTTTGATAGCCTTCTCTAATCTCTAAGAAACTCTGCAAAAGCAGCGTCAGAGGCAGGCAGGCTTACAGTAAATCTGACAACAGCTTTATGAGCTTCCTCTTTCACCGCCGTGGCAATGGGTACAGCTGCTGTGGAACCACCTGTAAAGCACCGCTTATTGTCAAAGGAATTGCCCTGCAAGAGTGCAGTGTGAACTCAGGCCAAAAGTAATCTTACACATCACTATGGTGATAAGTATAACCGCAGTGATCCACTTTTAACTGGAACTAAAACCAGAAACTGAGATTGTAAATTGAAAATCACGTTTAAAGTCATTACCACTTTGATGCAAGCCTTCTGAAACCATGATGATGCCAGCTACATGAAACAGCAGTTTCCACACGGTTTTATTGATAAAGCACTGTTAAGAGCAGACATGATACGTCACCGAGTTTAAGATTGCATCATTGCATGGCAGAGGTGTGGTTAAGACCGGACCTAACTGTGTGAAATCAACATAACACTTTTGGTCATGGGGCTGTTTGTGAATATCCTCATCGGGTGTTCTTTGGCTGCTGGCACAAAGCCGAAGGCTGCTTTGAGACCACTGGACTTTTATCTTCATAATTTGACGCCATTCTGTCTTCCACTTTTATGAATGGTTGGGTATGAATCTTGAGTCATCTCATATGAAACAGCCATGACCGCTTTATGAGCAGTTTATGACAATGAATGTGTTATGTGCTCACAGGTCAAGTAAAGTGTTATTAACAGCACAAACCATTGTGACTCAAAGACAAAGGGTCTCTAAATGATTTTTGAGGTGATTTGACTGCATGATGACAATAGTGTGCTAATTGTACTACTTTCAAGACATAGGCCTACATAAGGTTAATATTTCACCAGCTTGGCCTATGATTTATCCATTTATGCAAGCAATAGCACATCAAAACATAAAAAGAAGATGTAGCCTACCGTTTATGGCAAGTCAGTCTGTCACTCTCCTCTGCCTTAGATGTAGACCTATCTTAGCATCATCTCCAACACCATCTCGTGTCCTGTTTATTTGAATTATTCAAGGACACTAATGTAACTCTAAGGTAGCCAAATGTCATATAGTGACAGGCACCATTTATCAATAGCCTGCATAGTGTTAGTCAGTAATTAGCAGCATTTCTTTTGAAAAGAATATTAAAACACCTGGGCCTTCATGGTTGTAGTCTGTGCTTTTTATTTAGCTTTAGTTTGCTTTAAAATGCTCAGTGTTGTTGTAAATATAGACTACTGTTTTTTTTGTTTTTTTTTTTTTTTTACCTTAGGGCAGTACTTATTCAAAACCCTTTCACAACATTAAACCATTTGAGACAAATTGTGCATTACATTCAGACAGTGCATGCATTCAGTCACCACTTCATGAATACTTCTCTCAACCTGTTCTCTCTAACAAAATTATGTAGGCTACAACTGCAGCTACAGACATTTAGTTACTCTGTTCAACACTGTTAACTTATAGCCCTATACAAATCTCCATGTTTCAACATAGATTGAAATATTTATACTTTAATACTTATTTAATTCCTTAAATATAGCTGGGGAATTAATGATCAGGCCAGAGATAATGGCCGGGGTTGTGATTAATGTGGGCAAATAAAGACCCAGGCCAAGGATACAGGCAATCTTGATTTAAAATTGTGACAGTAGAGGACTGGTGCATGACTGGTACTGCAGCAGTTAAAACGCAGACTCAGCGTTCAGAATGTTCCCTTCTGAAACCATCTGAAAAACGTCAGTAACGAATAGCGCTTTCACAGTGTTTGTCAGCATTTTCACTCTGTTTCGGGTTTTTTTTTCCATCATACAGGAAGACTGCTTAGGTATATTGTTCCCTTTGAAGGTGGAACACTAATGGATTTTTTTTTTATCAATTTTCAAGAAATTCTGTTCTTGTTGTTGTATGCAGAATGTGTTTAAAAGCCCAAGACTTGGCAAACACAGCCATGCCACCATGTATACCTCTCTACTCTTTGCAAGCCTTGTCTGTCTGACAGCATCTCTGAGAAATGGTGAGTAGATCATCTCCCTCCATCACTCTGTTTTTCTCTATCTCTGACTGTCTTTCTCTGCCTCTTTCTCTCTAATTTACAGTACAATGAGCACAATGAGTTTGGTTCCAAAATGCTATATCCATCATTTTAATGAATTTTGAATTTTCAGAAATGTTTAAAATAAAAATTTTTACAGTTTGTTTTTTCTGATATATCAGTGGATCTACATTTAGGTTGCTTTTACTTGATTTATTTCTATATACTAAAATCAACAGATTTGAGGTTTTATAGCATTTTGGAACCTTTGCAGCTGCATGTTGTACTGAATGTATAAAGGATAAAACATTATACTATTTTAGTATAATTACAATAATTATTATATAATAATTATAATAATTATTATATATATAATAATTACAAAAAATAATATGTGCAAAAAGCAAAACACAATGGATTACCTGCAAAACCATTGAGCTTCCTCAAAATTGTTAATATACTGTACCTTTCAAAGTGAAAAAAGACCACACTGGTTAACAGTAGAGCTGTTCTTTCCTCAAAGTTACCACAAGTTATGCTACACATATTGCATATGACAACCTGTTGCACAATAGTGTCTGCATATAATAACTCAAACAATGAACTACTGCCAAATGTTTTGGCATGTAGGACAGCAAAACAGAGAACCCATTTCATTTTTCACACGAGCAACTGCATGGAAGTGCGAAAGTATCTTGCTTGATTGATCAAATCATTGACAAATTGGTTTTATGATGTACACTAGATGATTTGGAGCTTGAACTACTAGTTTTGAGAATTTCAGAGATCTGAGAAATATACCAAAGCAACTGAGAAGAACTGCCATAGATATTATATCTAGAGAACAGATGGGCACTTAACCCAATGGGCCCAGTATTCAGGGTAATTTCACTGCCTTCAATTTTCAGGTCTGATCTCTGTCATTATAAGGGCCAACTACACATGCTATATCTTGTTTTGTTTTGTTTTTCAGGACAGTCTAGGCTATCCAAACCTTACATATGCCTTAGTAACAAGAAAAGAAATATTTTGCATCTTACGATTTGTTTACATTTTTGCATATATCTCACCTCAGGAAGCATGCCAGCAGAAATGCCTTTTCATATTTGGATACGAAATAGAAAAATAAGGATAAGGCTGGGATACTACGTGACTGCAATTTGCAAAAATATATGTACTCACAGAATATTTAATTTATTTTCATATAATTTTATTGCACAGAGAAGAATAGGGGTTCAATATTTGAACCTGCATTATATTCTTCTCTGTTGCTGGCCTGGGTGCTGAAATTACATTTTTGACCTGAGCCTTGACTATATAGCAGAAAGGGGTCTGAGAACACCTTCTGATACAAGAAGGAAATTGTACATGCATACATTCACAGTGTAGGCTACACCATTGGAATCAGTAGGATCTCCTGCTAGCTTTGATGTGTGATCTGCCATATTTGAGTAAAAAGATCCTGAGACATTTCACCAAGATGGAATTGGTGTAAGATGGACTTTGAGCTTTTTACTGATATTATTATTGTTTAATGTACATTTTCTCACAAACCATTCATCACAGCGACCACAGAGTAGTATCACTGGAAAGGTTGTGCAGTTTCATGCGACATAATATCTGTGTGGCAAAAACTCCATGAGCAATCTAAAACAGTGATGTGAATTTACACGCACTTTGCATGTGTTAGGCCCATAATTGTTCATTTGGCCAAGAAATCGACTCATGGCTTATTGACTGATTGATTGACACCCCTGTCTGCAGGCCATCGCATTGTTCAACCGTACCGTGTGGACACAACTGACGGCCAGGCAACGGTTGAGTGTCTTTACGCCTCCCCTCCCCGCCCCCAGCCCAAAGAGCTTCACGTGACACTACTCAAGGGTCTCTATGACGAAAAGGTGGTGTGCAGCGGCTACATCAACTCCACGATCCGCAGCATGCGCACGCAGAAGCCCAACATCTGCCAGGTCAGATGGTGACCATAGCATCCTTCTGTGCATTTCCACACTCAACAACCTAGTACCCTAAATGGCACACAATTACAATTCTTCCTCTTATATTTTTGCAGTTTTATTCCTGGATGCTACAGGATGCCTGCATTTTCTACAGGATAAATAAAATATCTATCTATCTATCTATCTATCTATCTATCTATCTATCTATCTGTCTATCTATCTATCTATCTATCTATCTATCTATCTATCTATCTATCTATCTATCCAGGTCACCCTGACCGACAGTGGTATCAGTGTGAGTGCAGAGGGACTAAGGGGGGAGGACACTGACCTGTACCGGTGCTTGGTAAAAGTGATCTACCCTCCACCCTACTTGAAGTGGTATGGCAACGGCACCTTGGTTCATGTCCTAGGTGAGAGGTGAGCCTTAGCCTTGGTCTGTTCTGTTTTCACCTGAGCGAAAGAGTGAGTGAGTGAGTGAAAGAGTGGAGGGAAGGAGTGAGCAAGCAAGTGCGAAAGAGTGAGTGAGTGAGCTAGCAATTGATTAGTTGATTGGTTGTATAACTAATGACTGACCAACATTACTTTAAAAACTACAAATATATTCTGTTACACTTTCAGATCTATTCAAGAATCCTTTTCCATTGAAGAGCATAAAATACAAGTTCTGTTGTTATTATGATTTTTATGATGATGACAGTTTTTCCACATAGATCAAATGTCAAAGCAGTAGATCAAAGCAGTGTTGTCTTACTCAGGAAGAGCATGAGGCTGCCCCAGTACTTGGGTGCTGTCCCACATGCACACACACACACACACACAGATTGAGATAAAGAGGATGTCAGCAGCTTCTGCCCACATGCATTTGCTGGTAATTTTATAGTTGAACAGTTAGTAGCTAGCTCAAGGATTTTACAGCGGAGCTTACTAGAATCTTTGGCTAGCACCGGCAGAAGCTTCACTATGACAACATATAAACAAATGAATAAAGTTGTCTTGATTTGTTTTTCCTTGCTCTGTTGTTTGCTAAGCCTTGCCTTGTTTCATTGTAATTTGGTCTGTGGTTTTGGGTGGTGTTTCAAGGTGCTGTTCTGACTGTCGTTCACAGAGAAAACAGCGTGCTCAGCGGGAAAATTCCAGCACCTTCTACAACCATCAGAGGACCTGACAACAGAAATTGCTCAGGGGACAGAGCCATCGCAGACCCAGGAAGAGAGGCATGCCCTGGGAGTTCAGTGGGTGGAGGTCCCATTCCCTCTGCTGGTAGCTCTGGGGATTCTGACAGTGATCGCCATCATCTATCAGGTACACTACTACTTGCCCACAAGACTTAACATGTAACATACTCTTGCTCAACAAGACCAAGATCTGTAACTTATAAGAAATATAAGACACAAGTCTGCCCTCGTTGTGACTCGGTTAGCTAACGTCGGTTAGCTGCATCAGTTCTTGCCAAATCCTTTTATGCAAGCTAAACCTCTAAGTAACTAAAGTTATTAGATAAGTAAGTAGATGTGCTGTGCTTCATTTTATGTTTACATTTCTTTTTATGTTTCTGACAGATGGCAGGGATTAGACACACCAGAAGTACTGTGAGAAGCAGCCAGCCACTGGCCAGCGTAATTATGCCAAAGAGCTGCCAACTGACTTGATTTAGTTACAAATATAATTTCATTTTCACTTATCATGAGTTAGACATGTAACGTATTCATCTGATGTAAAATTATATTAATGTGTATTGATACTTTCAGATATTATATATCAGAGATTATATATTGCATTGAATCAATTGTACTTGAATGATGATTGAAAACTGGCATTTGCCTGAGAGGTTTTTGTCCTAAACATGATGGGCTGGTGATGACTGTACTTCATTTTTTTGTGCACTGATTCTTCTCAGTTTTCATTTTTATATCGATGTTATTATATCTAAATCGATATTTATTTGGATGTAATCATGTCTAAATGGATATGTATTTGAATATGTACTTATGTTGAAATTTATGTGTCCGTCATGTTTTGGCTGTAATAGTCAGGATGAAGTAAACAGTAAACTCTATGAAGGCTGTTTTTGTCCTCATTCTTTGCCCCTTTTTCATAGACACACAAAGAGGGAGAGATCAAGATAAAGCAGATGTCAGCAGTTCCCTCTGCCTGTTCCCTACTCCAAATAGTTTTTAAATAGGCTACTAGTAAAGGCAAATTTGCCTCCCTATACAGTCTTTAGCCTCCCTAAACAGTCTTTAGCCTCACCAATGAAAGAAATTTCACTGGCTAAAGCTGTAAAGCTTTGTGGTGGCCTAATACTATATTTTCATATCATTCCCCATGAAGTCGTGGCTTTATATTTTCTGACCACATACTGACATGTGCATATCATAAATAAATTGGCCATCATCAGACATGGGGAAAAAAAGCATTATCGCATATGCTCTACCTACCTGTAGGTCTACACTGTGTGCACAGCATTGTTTAATTGCCTAAATGAAAAAGTAGGAAGGACAAAGTCTCACTGCCTGGATATAACAAATTAAATTCTGTTGTCGGAGATAAAAGTGTGTTTGTTCGATTCCGACCAGTGAGCAAGGCAATTAACCCCTGAGTTAGAATTGTTTTTGCCCCTATAGTTCTGTTACAATCCAAGTAGGGCTTAACAGTGTGGCCATCATTGTTTTGAGCATAATTTGTCAGTGTAGTGGCATTCAGTGGGGTGGTATTCATTCATTCATAACCTCATTCAGTGGGGTGGTATTCATTCATTCATAACCTCATTCAGTGGGGTGGTATTCATTCATTCATAACCTCATTCATTCTCATTAGTCATGTTAGCTGTAATTGTGACAGCAGCTTGAAGAACAGGCAACTTGGCTGCATTGTTTTCGATGACGCCTCTGCTTTCACTTTTGCCATTTGTGTTTGAGGGCATGTTACCCTTGACAATTCAGGCATTAGCCTACGGCAACAATCGTCATCATGACGACACATTCCCCCAGACTCGAGTCCCTGCTTGTAATGAGGCTAACCCCTCACTCCCCCATCTTGTTGTATGCACTCTGTCCTGCAGCTACAAATACGCAAATAGACGCAAATAGACTCCAGACAAGACTGCCCACATGCTTAGAAAATGCCATTTTCAACTGCTAAACTGCTTTTCACAGAAAACTTAAAATCCCTGTTAGACCAAGGAAGAACTGTTGGAGCCATTTTTTTAGATCTAAAAAGGCATTTGACACCATTAATCATAGTGTTCACAGTTTGTTAGAGTAAAGAGTCATCATTTACAACCCATTGGTATGCCTACTGGTGTCTGACAGGGTTCACTTTTATTCACCGTATGTTAATGATCTGCCAACAGTCTGCCCTGATGTTAATATTCAAATGTATGCAGATGATATGGTATGATCTTCATCCATGGCAGTAGTGCAGTACAAGTCACAGGTCAGCCAACAAAGTTTATGCAACATTTTAACATGGCTACAACAAAACTGTCTACAACTGAATGTGTCTAAAACAGTGTGCATGTTCTTTAGTAAGTCAAATAAACACTTTACTGAACCAGATTTATATGCAGCAGGGGACAGACGGCAGATGGTCTTAGAATTGAAATATCTTGTAGTTCTGATTGATAGTGATCTTTCATTTAAAGCTCAAACTAAAAAGGTTTGTCAGCAGTTGAGTTCAACCTGGCAAACTTTAGATTCATCCGGAACTGTATGTCAACAGAGGCTAAAAAAATGTATATTATTCCATGATCTTTTCTCACATTGCATATTGCTTAACAACTTGGTCTCAGGCCAATACAACATCTCCTATGCCCATTTACTCTATATATAAACAAACCCTGAAAGTTCTTGATAAAAATAAACTATTACCACCACTGTCACATTTTAACAAAATATTAACTACTGAGTTGGGAAAACCTTGGAAAATACACAAACTTATTTTTATCATATAAGATTATGACTGGACTTTTCTTACAGTTCAATTCATAAATACATCTACACAAAGTGCAGTTAGAGGGGACTGTATAATTCGGCTGAAGAAAAGCAGTTTTAGCTTTATCTGCATTGTCCATTAGAGCTACACCTGAGTGGGACATAATACCATCCCACATCAGAGACATAAAAACATCACACGTTCAAATACAATCGAAAGAAGTGGTTACAAAACGTGTCACTACACACTAAACAGCATCACACTGCTAGCATCTCTACTGGTCTATTTATAGCACAACTGCCATGACAACTGTGTTCTCTCTCTTTCCCCCCCTCTCTTCCCCCTATCTTTACGTGTTCTCTCTCTTTTCCCCCATCTCTTCCCCCTATCTTTACATGTTCTCTCTTCCCCCCTCTCTTCCCCCTATCTTTACGTGTTCTCTCTCTTTTCCCCTCTCTCTTCACCCTATCTTTATGTGTTCTCTCTTCTTCTCTCTTCCCCCTATCTTTATGTGTCATCAAACTAGTATCTTAGCCTACTCAGGAAGGATTTCATGGTCCTATGTACACACACACACACACACACACACACACACAAAGAAAGAAAGACAGATGAAAAAGGGTATACCAACTATTTGCTCCACCTCTTGTGTTTGCTGGTGATGTCAGCTCAGATCTCATGGACCCAGTTAGTTAGTGTCAGGACCTGCAGGTGCAGTGGGTGGAGCTCTTACTCCCTCTGCTGGTGGTTCCAGGTATTGCGATCAACATCTATCACACTTGTCAGCGATGTCTGTCTGGCCCACGGGAGATTTTCATTGGCCCTCCTGAGATTCCAGCCTAGCCTGAGTCAGTATTTTGTAATGAGTGACATAGCCCCAGATGGCAGATCAATGCGAGAGAGGGGGAAAGAGGGGTTTAAGAGTTTTAAGGAGGAGAATTACATTTGTACCAAGTAGTGCTATAGGCCTACGTCTGTGAGTTTATGCCCAACCCTCAGGAAACAGCAAAAATTACAAATGTCTATAGGCAAGTATTGGCTATTGACATTTGCACATTGCACTTTTGCACTAAAACACAATTACAACTACCTCTAAATGCACAAAGCTGAAACACTCAGTCAAAGTCACCTCATGCCTTGTCTGTCTTGTCATGCCCTGCTACATTAGTAGTGTATTTAGGGTACTCTATGTCTTGTCTTGTCATACCTGTTATGTTAGGTAGTAGTACTAGGCAAAAGTAGCCTTAAGCTACTTGCACTTATTTATTTATACAAACTAGGACTAGAATTGTCCTGTCTTGTTGTGCATCTGCACTTTACTGTTGTCCACGTACACGCATGGGATAGTGGGAAACGTAATTTTGATTCCTTTGCATGTCAAGTACACAGTGAAGAAATTGACAATAAAAGCAACTTTGAACTTTGAACTTTGATATTAAACGCTGCCCAACTACCTGTATATGCCTAGACAATTGTTGACCATTATTACTGACCATTCTCCATGAAGACCTGGTTTTGCCAGTAAAGCTTTGAGGGTTCTTACCGCAGGGAGTTTAACTAAGCTTTAGGCCGGGCTCTGGCTCGCCACCTAGTGGCAATCTGGCCCGTGGCCTATATTACTTGCCGACCCCTGATCTATCAGGTACATACTATTTGTCCACAGGACTTCAGTAGTAGTCTTTGTTGTGCAGAATTGTCTCATTGTTTCCTCAAACAACAGGGCTATGGATTGAAAAGAGTTCTCCTTTAAAAGTAATTTAAAAACAGTTCTCCACTCCACCTAAAGGTGCAGCGGTGTAATAATATACAGCACCCATAGCTCACTCACAGGGTTTGAGTAATCCTCAATTCCTGAGCCCATCCCCTCTATTAGGCTACTTTATGTTAATCTTTACTGTCATGAATTTGTCCTGTTATCCTGTTTGAATTTTCTGAACATTAATTTGACATAATGTTGAAAGTAAAATCCACTGAAAGTGGTTTTGTTCTCATTCAGGCCTTTTGCACAATGTAACACTTTGAAGACTTTGAAGATGAGAAACTGACTTTGAATCAGGAAGACTGCGGCAGATCCATTGTACTGAAAACAAGCCTGGCCTACGGCGTTCATTTTAGGACTCAAGTGTCAGACATCAAACAAAGAGACATCAGGTATCTTTGCATCATCAGGTCACTGGCAAAACAAAGAGACATCAGGTCTCTTTGCATCATAAGGTCATTTCACAAAAATGCAGAAAAAACGTTTCGGAAAAAAGGCCTTGGACAAAAAGCCATGAGTCTCAGAAAAATCTCTGTCAAGTTTATGAAATTGCAAAGTCAATCCTCAGACCAAAGAGTGCCAGCTGAACAGCTTCAAACCAAATGACCTCAGCATCAGAGCCTGTGTCAACCTCAGACAAAACTTTGTCAGAAAAAAACGTTGTACAAGTAGCAAAGTAGCTAGTTGATTTTACAGTAAATACAGCAATGGATTAGGCTGACAAGCCAGACTATAACACTAAAATGTACAGGCCTAGTCTGGCTATGACTGATAGACTGGGCTCAATCCAAGGGGCGGAATCAGCACTTGGTCCAACCAAACTTGGGAGAGCAGCAACTGAGGCCCTATAGTTTGTTTCGAGACGTACCAGCATAGCAAAACCATGTGCTACTGCTAGTGTACATATAGATTTCTAGGCCAGCAGTGTATAGTGTGTGTATATGTATATATATATATATATATATATATATATCCCCTCATGAATCAGTGACACACTTACACAGTAGGCTACACAGTGAAGTGATATACACTGACCCGGAAGAGTGGACATCCAGGTAAATCACCTGAGGAAATCACCTGGATAAACCACCTGAAGAAAACACCTGGGCAGTCGCCAGCAGAAAGACAATTCCATTTCACAGATCCAAACACACAAATTCAAATCATTTTAGGCTGTCAGCTTCAGTTGACAGGGAGGTGTTGTGCACAGTATCACAATATTTGCTGTTGGTTTTTGTATATAGCTTTTCTTTTTACGCTATTGCAACACATCATTCTGCACATCATTCTGCACTCTCGCAACACATCATACAGGCATGTTTTGCTGCTTGTGACATTCTTGTGTTTTTGTCTTGTGATCTTTTTAATTTTGTGATCTTTTTGTCTTGTGATTTTGTCTTGTTCAATGTAAGGAAAATGCACATTTTTTCTTTAGTGTTTCTATAGGATCTGGTGTGCATCTCTTCTTTACTGTGGGGTGGCAAGAAATGTAGACAGACAGACAGACTGAGTGATTTTGATTGATTGTGCACTATCTACACTTAATCTGAGGCAAGACAAAATGCACCCATTCCAGTGGTAAGAACACTCAGCCTAGTTCACGGTATTACATGGTTGATGGTTATGTAATCATGTATAGTCTGATGTCAGAATATATGGATTAATAATAATAGGGTTTAGAGTGTGAAAAGACTATTGGTATTATAACATCCAACAGAGGTCTTTGATCATTGTCACATGATTACACCACAATTACACCACTCTGCAAACACAGAGACTGACTCTCTCTCTCTCTCTCACACACACACACACACACACACACACACACAAACACATACATTGAAAATCATCCCCTGCTTCACACAGAAAAATGTGCCCATATCTCAAATCCTATAGATAAAAAACTATAAACAAAGAATAATAATAACCATTATAGACAGAGACTGAAAGAGACAGAGAGAGAGAGGAGGAAGAAGGGAAGGACAGAGAGAGAGAGAGAGAGAGAGAGAGAGAAGGGGGAAGGAAATGAGTTACCGTGTATTTCAGTGGTAATGGTGAACTACGTGGAATACACAGACCTACTTTGAAACCAAATGGCATGTTATGACATCAACAGTGATTCGAGCAAAAAGCTCTTTTGCTAAATCGACGGATGGTTCTAAGAAGTCAAGAGAAATTTAAGCCATGACCTTTTACTACCAGAAGAGCACAGGAGCATGTTTTATATTCCGCACTGATGTCAGAATGAACAGACAGAGACAGTACTGAAGACAAACCTGGCTTATGCCATTCATTTTAGGACATCCTGACATCCTCTGACTCAAGTGTCAGTCATCAGACAAAAAGACATCAGGTCTTGGACATCAGGTCACTGGCAAAACAGCACTAAGTGGCCTAGAACCTGGAGTAGTCTTCACAAAAATGCATTACGTTTCAGAAAAAAGGTCTTGGACTAAAAGCCATCAATCTCAGAAAAAATCTCTGGCAAGTTCCTGAAATAGCTAAGAACAGACAGATATAGTATGGATGTGAATTAATTAATTGGCAGAGTGGAACTAGATAGTTTTGTACAGTCTTAAGTATGATGTTATATAGGAATTTATTCTTTGTCTTGGCCAGTGTAGTATTGAGAATGAGACTGATAGTATTTGTATATTTTAAGAAATATTGCTTGTTGTAATGTTATGCAATAACATTTCTGTAACTTTTCCATTCTTTTTGTTTTCATTACAACAATATTGGATTATCTCTGTGTATAAATCATGTATTAACATTTTTATTTATGAATAAGAGGAGTGTTTGTAGTGTAGTGGTTAAGGTACCTGGCTAGTGTCCAAGTGGGTTCAAATCCCAGCCCTTGTGCCCTTAAGCAAGGCACTTAAATTGCTCTAGGTGAGGCCCTGAAAAATTGATAGTTGACAAGTTGTAAGTTGCTTTGGATAAAAGCATCTGCTAAATGCATAAAAATGTACTCAGTCCACATCTGAGTGGCAACAAGACTCACTCGTTTCATTTTACATTCATTTGAAATAACACAGCGCAATATAGAGAGCACATCATAGGCTATTTGTGATGAAACAAGACATCAAAATCAGGGCTGAAAACAATAAAGTCAGGAAGGATTCCAGTGTTGCCCTTGTTGATAGAAAGGCAGGTGTGATGTTTGTGGACATGTTTGTAGCATGAGGTCTGGTGGCATCTGAGTTGCTGGCTGCACATTTTACAGACAGATTGCCAGTCATGAGATGTTGTGGAGAGGATGTGTTTTGATGTGTTGCAGAGATGACTGATTAAAAAGATGGACAGATAACAGAAGAGGCGTAACAGACGAGTGCAGCATGTCCAGCTAATGTGAGGAACAGACAGAGGAGCAGAGACAGAGGAAGCACAGGCCTATACTCCACAGGCACTATGCAGTGAGGACCTTTATAAGTCAGTGTTCTCTAAACACAAATGACTTATTTTGTCATTTACCTTTTGATCATTTTCACATCTTTATTTGAAGCTGAAACATCACTTATTTTAATAATGATATTGATTACGGACATAGGAATGTCCCACAGTTTTTTTCAGGAAAATTCAGAAATTACCTCAGGTTTGATCACCTGACTATAAGACTGACATGACAACCATTCCACTGCAGTGGAGCAATGAGCCATTACAACATGAGATACAGATTTGATATAGACATGATATATAGACTCTCTTCCATACTGTGGTGTGCATGGGGAGGCAGCTCCAAAAGGAAAGTGACTGGCAGTGAGGTGGCACTCAGGTCCCTGTCATTCTGAACAGACATGTTGAATAAGGAGGTCCTTTGTTCCTCGGCTCATCAAGATG
This sequence comes from Tenualosa thibaudeaui, assembly GCA_027481765.1. Taxonomy (NCBI): domain Eukaryota; kingdom Metazoa; phylum Chordata; class Actinopteri; order Clupeiformes; family Clupeidae; genus Tenualosa; species Tenualosa thibaudeaui. The sequence continues at coordinate 4,308,604 of JAIFZK010000228.1, read as the reverse complement.
TTCAAAATGCACAAGTGGAGCAGTGGAGCAGTGGAATGCACCTCTCTCTGCATCTGTCATCTTTCTGCACACAGAGCACTTTCACTCACCAGCCTCTGTGCACAAACTGTCTTTTTGATTTTCATGTCAGCAATGTGTTAAGCTTAGATTTTTAATCACAATATATATTTTAGTAAGCCTAGCTAGTTAGTTTACTGGTCTCTGTTGTTCCATTGCACTGTTAATATTTTTGTTCAGCTTGGACAGGCAGCTGGATGTCTACTCTGTGTATAAAACCTTTTAACCTTTACATCTTAATGTAAGAAATATTTACATGTGCAAACACAGAGACTCTCTCCCTCTCTCACTTCCTCTCTCTATCTCTCTATTTGTGTCTTCTCTACTCTCATCTGTCAATAAGGGATGGAAAAGCCTAAATAAATAAGTAGAAATGTATAGAAGGTTTATTTCATTCATCATCCTATAGATTGTTTCACCAGGTTGTTCTCTGTAAAGAGACAAGTTATTCAGAGGTAAAGGGAGAAAACAGACTAGTTAACCTTACAGTTTTTATAGTGCAACCATACACAGTTTTGACAGAAACAAACAGCATCTTTGTCAGATTTGGTGATGAATAGGCTCAAGTGATGGTTCTCTGCCCTGTGTGACTACATACGTAAATAAAGAGTTTCCTTTAGGCCTCAGCATTGGTCTGTGGTGACAAACAGGTCCTGGCATTTGCTCAGTATAATTTTTCACTCTGCTGGAGTGCTCAAGTCAGTCAGTTTTCTGCACTGAACAGACACAGCTGTCTGACTGCCGAAGCTGAAAAGATCTTTTTCTCTCTTTTTTTCTTGATTTTTTTCAAAGACAGGCGTGACAGATGCAGAAACATGAGGAAAGAGAATCAGTTGAAGAATTAAAATAAATAATAATAAAATAAATCATCATCATCATCAATAAAATAAATCATCTTGTGAAGTTTATTGCCATCAAGCCAACACATACAGTTTCAGAGGGGTTGCTACACAGAGAAGTTGCAGTAACAGTCTTTACTGAAAGCAAAGAGATAAGCAGTGGAACAATAAACCATAAATCTTCAATAACACACATTTTCTGGGAGGTTAGCTGATTTACTTGAGGAGATACAATACACATTTTAGGAGCCAGACACAAATAAGACACAAAAGCACAATAAGCATGATGACGATCACTGTACTCTAGAGGAAGGAGTCTGAATTCTGAACTCCAATTCAAAAATAAATAAATAAATAATAAACAAAACATAACAATACAAACACATTTTCACCAGAAAAGCAACGTGACTGATCATCATTACATATGAAATCGCTGACCATATTGTGATCCACATTCTCTTTCTCTCTCTCTTTCTCTCTCTCTCTCTCTCTCTCTCTCAGTTTTTTATCAGATGGTGCTGTGCATCATGAGTGAGGAGAAAACAGGACATGAGTTAATGCTGAAGTGTCTTATCTTGACTTGACAGGATGACAGAAGAAAAAAAGCAGTTTTCTTTTTAACTCAAATGAAGACAACAGGAAGTGGTCTTGTAGAAGGATGAAGAGTCCTGAAACTGTTTGTAGTTAGTCAGCCTAATAACCTCAGTCCCTGTCTGTGTCAGCTCAGCCGCAAGAGTATGTGACACAGAGGACCTCCATAGAGAGAGCAGTGGTGGAGAGATGAGGAGGAGTTTCGTAGAGTGGTCTCTTTGGTGGGACACGTGTGTGTGTGTGTGTGTGTGAGAGAAAGAGAGAGAGAGAGAGAGAGAGAGCAGAAATAGAGATAATGAAGAGCTTCAGGGGCCAAAGGGATCTCTGGTGAGATGTGGTTTTGAGAGAGTTTACAAAGGGTTTGGGGTCCAATTTGGATAAACACACACAAACACACATAAATACATAAATTGATGTACATACAGACACACAGTCTATATCCAGTACCAGTTGGAACTTTATCTCTTCTTTCATTGTAGACCATTGTAGAACAAAACAGAAATCTAAAACAATATGTGAGTCTAGTAAACAAAAAGTGTGTAAACAAAGAACTATAGTTTTTATATTTTGGCCAAGAGCAACCAACTCTTGCTGTGGTGACTGCATGCAACACTTTTGGTGTTCTCTTAGACTCAAAGAATGTTTCAGCCACTGTGATAAGGGTTTATGCCTCCACTATTGTTTGGTTAAACAGTTTTCACACAGTGTTCATTGTCACAAGAGTCAATGTCACAAATAAATCATTAATACACATGAAAACTAAATGTTGCTGCAATTGTGATTGTGATATACAACATTATTGTTATGTATCACAATCAGAATTAACATCCTTACAAAGACACTCTCTCTCTCTCTCTCTCTCTCACACACACACACACACACACACACACACACTCACATTCTCACACACTCACATTCTCACACATTCATAATCTTTCTGATAAATCGCAAGCATCCACTGACAAAGTCGACTAACGACGCCTACTCACCTTTCAGCCACCAAGACTTGCGCAAGATCGTTCAAGATTTAAGCTTTTGTCAACACTTCCTGTGTGTCAACCAATCAGAAACCTTCCTAATCTACACGTGTGGAGGTTTTCCTCTCCATTTGTAGACCAGTGCAGGAGAGGCACCCACAGATAGAAAAGAAGCGATAGCAGAGGAGAGGAGAAAGAGAGAAGAGTGGAAAGAAGGAGGAGAGACAATTGACTGCAGGAGAGAGGAGAGAGAGAAGAAGGAGGGGGAGAGAAGAATTAAGGAGAGTGGAAGAGAGGGGATTGGAAAGAGAAGAGTGAAGAAGAGAGGAGAGAGAAGGTAAGGGAAGAGAAAAGAGAGACGAGGAAAGAAAAAGAGAGAAGATGAGAGGAGCAACCTTCTATCTGGTCCTGGTCATCCTCAGTTCTCCAGTCACTACCAGTGAGACACCCATGTTTTACTATCACCTCTTCCTTGTGTTTAGTCATTGAGACACTTGTGTTTTCATATGACCTATTCCATGCGTTTAGTCACTGAGACAGCTGTTTTTCAATGTTACCTCTTCCACTGTTAGTAAGACACCTCTGTTTCAATATTATTTATCCCATTGGTTTAGTCTGTCACTCATTGATGTGATGATGCTGACACGTCACATATTGAATCTGTCGTGGTTTGTCTACAAATTGAGAGCACAGAGAAGACTTTTGAACATTCGAGTAACACTCAAATGACCAAATGTTTGAAGAAATAGATTTTGAATGTTTGTGGTCCTCTGTTTGTTAATATGAGACAGACTTGATGGTGACCTGCTGCTAGCCAGAATATTACAATTTTGTCCAAGATGTAAGAACAAAAAATGTTTCTAATCTTAGCTAAAACCAAGTGAAAGGAAAAGAAACTGTGTCATAGAGCGTTAGTCACTATTGCCCTCATTTCAGTTGTCTGAGTTTTAACCCCAAACCACAGCGTGGGATTGTTGTAAATTACACATGCAATCACTAATTCAAACCAGAAATGTCATCATGTTTTTATGGAATTCACCTCCGTGAGTTTGGGTGGCACATTCCACATAACCTGTGATTGATAATGGAGCATATCGAAATTGACACATAAAACAAGCAAGTTATGTTTCATATTTTTAATGTTTAATTTCGTGCCAGAGAAACTCTGGTAAAAGGGGTGCTTTAGTAACACTTTTCCAAGCTCCTATGAGCTCCCAGAGTGCTTATGCTGGCGCCTCACACCCAATCACAAACACACACTGTCCGTTTGCAGGCCTGCTGCTGTTGTCAGCTAGGGCACAGAGTCCCTCACCATGGCTTCGCTTCAGGAGCCATGCAGGGCCCCTTATCTTACGCAGGTGGTCTGAAGCTTTTGTAACCCACACATGGGCTATTGTCCACATTTCCTATGGCATGGTCTGGGTAGCCATTTAACTATGCACTGGCCAGCTCCGTGGATGGTAGATTTTTGGTCACATCCGTGAGGCCAATAAAATGCCATGGTATTTATATGATGTCAATGATGTGAAATTTGAGAATTTGCTGTATTCAACTACTGAAAGAAAAAAGAATGAAATGAATACTATGCCTGCTCATGTTCTGTCACATTCATGAAGTGGAATTACCCCATCAAAACAAAACAAACTCTTAATCCAAACTCAAAATCAGACCAGCAGGCTACAGCTCCCCAGGCTGTCTTGAAGTATGATTGTAAAAGTAATGTTGGGAAGCCATGCCCACACAGTTTCATACCAAACATCACATCCAAACATGACCTTCTTGTTCTCAACTTCAGTCTGTTTTCACTGACACGTGTTTGTCTTGAGTCTGTACTGTTTTAGTACTGTCTTGTTGTTCTAGACTTCAATCAGTTTTAAGTGACGCATGTGTCTGTTTTCTTGTTCTCAAATTTAGTCTGTTTCAACTGACGCATGTTTTTGCTGTCTTCTTGACTTTAGTCTGTTTTACAACACGTGTGTTTTCTTAATCTAATCTCAGTTGGTCTGCTCTAATGAACTGAAGAGTTTTTAGTATTTGCTTGAGCCTCAAGTCTATGCAATCTGATGATTTTTTGAGATATTGTATAGGTCACTAGTTGCAAATCATCTTACAATGAATTTGCTGATCATTTCTACTGTGCTTGTTCTTTGGCCTGGGTCCCTGCTAAATTCTAGGGAAGGTCCCCAGAGCATAGCATCATACCAATTCCATAACAATTTCAATTCAATTCAGTTTTATTTATACAGCGCCTTTTACAATAGCATTGTCTCATGGCGCTTCACAGAAGGAGCACCCAAGAGCAACAGGGGCAAGGAAAAACTCCCTTGTGTTCAGTTAATCCAGGAAGAAACCTTGGGCAGATCCACGACTCAAGGGGCTAACCCAACTGCCACGGGTCATGCAGAAAAATTACAATCAGTAGTAACCATGACAGACTACAAGTTGCCTATGGTTTTAGCTAAGGTTCATAATAGTTAATAATAGAGCATTATCCCACTTTACATTACATGGTAGACAGTCCATAGGTGGTTAACAGAAATTATGGCTGGACAATGTAGCAGCAGCCAGACATAGTGTCAAACTCAAAGGAGTGAGATTGGTAATGGGGGGGGTCGTCAATCACAAAGCCTCAAGGAAGCGGAGTCAGGCTTAGCATGGGCGTCCAGGAAGGGCCTCTATGATGGAGAGTTGGTCCTGACATGGGCCTCCCATAGTGTTGGTTGTAGTCCACTCAGGAGGGGAGGGTGAGAGGAGTCCGTTGGAATGAGGCAGGGATGACAAAAGACAGCTATTATTACGTTATCAGTCCTTTAATATGAATTCATCATCCTTGAGTCCTTAAATATGGGGGCTCTTTTGCTCTCTTGCTTTACAGAAATGAGAGATCAAAGGAAAAATCCTATGAATCAATAGTCCTGTTGTTTGACGTTCCTGAGAGCTGTCAATAGGTATGATAATAAGAGAATTTACTGCAACGTAGACCGAATTTGCAAAATATAAGCTAACGCTAACTGATTTGGGCACAAGGAGTTTTGTTTCAGGTTTGTTTTCCTCTGCCCCATCAGTTAGCGTTAGCTGCCATGTCTCTGTTTTGGTCTACATTGTACCAAATTCTCTCATTCTCACCTACCAAAAGCACTCTGCAACATCAAACAATAAGTGGTTTTTTATTGGATCCCTATGTCAGACAAAGCAATCACGGTTTTTGATTGGATCCCTGTCTCAGGCAAACCAAAGTGTAGGCGTAGTGGCCAGAGTGAGCTGAAGTCCAAATTCATAATGAGTTCACAGATCAGTAGCTTATAGGATGGCAATGATTTGTTTAGTAGTGCTACCACCACCACAGCCACCAGTTTTACAGCATAGTTTTCTGCTGCTCTAAACTGAGATTCTCTTCCTTGCCTTTACTGATGAGTAGATGAGTAGTAGTAGCAACAAGTGGGAGAGTGGGAGCCTCAGTGCTCATACCATATATTGTGCCACCAGTTTTTTTAATACTAGGCCTTTTTTAGGACCTGTAGGCTTTTTGTGAACAGGACAATCAAGAGGGACGGGAAGAGTCTGGGGTGGAAATGGGTCAGGAAAAGATCATGGGCTGGATTTTAACTTGCGTCTCTACACGAAACACGGCAGCCAATGGGGACAGACCTGTACTTCCAGGGCTTGTAGGGGAGAGTAAAAGCAGTGTGAAATACAGTTAATGCAACTCCTAATAGAGATAATGCAGCTAATGTAACTTTAACATTGGCTAGTGTGTGTTCACCAGCAAGGTCACAGGTTCACAGGTCACAGGTCAATTACACCACAAAACACATATTTACAATATATCCACTTGCAAAATCAGATTAATTTAATACCAACAAGACATGGACAAAATGTCGTAGTCCACCTTACAGCGATCACTAAGTGTATACTTTACCCACCTCTTTGTTTTTACCATGACACTCCTGTGCACCTCCCTCTGCATGGACAGCACACTGATCAATCTGTGTACTCTCTTTACTAGCTGCACGACACTTCACCGTGAGCGAGACGTACGCACACACTCTGCACCGCAACGGCTCCGTGTCCGTCACGTGTCACCATGACAATGTGAAGGCCCTGCAAATGGACCCCAAGCTGATGAATGGAGACGAGATTGTGTGTGAGTGGCAGAAGGAGGACTGCTCTGTGGTGTGGGTGGGTCGAAACGTCACGTTTACCCTGTGGAAGCTCCAGGCTGGCGACGAACACAAGCTGTACAAGTGCAAGTTGTCCCAGACTGATCCATTTCCTATCCTCACGGAGGAAGGGGTACCAACCAAGCTCTTTCCAGGTGTGTGTGTGTGTGTGTGTGGTTTTTCACATTGTTTCTCATAAGTGTTTACGCTGCTGCTGGGTTGGTACAAAATAATATAGTTTGGCCCAAGAGTAATGGTTTGCTCACTTCAAAAAGTGCACTCACTTACTCATATGCATTTACACACACACAAACACATAAATGTGTATGTATTTGTGCATGTGTGTTTGTGTGTGTGTGTGTGTGTAGAATGTGAGTGCGTTTGTTTGTGTGTGTGTGTATATTCCATTCAATTCAATTCAGTTTTATTTATACAGCGCCTTTTACAATAGTATTGTCTCGTGGCGCTTCACAGAAGGAGCACCCAAGAGCAACAGGGGCAAGGAAATACTCCCTTATGTTCAGTTAATCTAGGAAGAAACCTTGGGCAGATTAACGACTCAAGGGGCTAACCCAACTGCCAGGGGTCATGGAGAAAAATTACAATCAGTAGTAACCATGACAGACTATAAGTTGCCTATGGTTTTAGCTAAGGTTCATAATAGTTCATAATAGAGTATTATCCCACTTTTACATTACATGGTAGTCAGTCTATAGGCGGTTATCAGGAATTATGGCTGGACAATGTAGCAGCGGCCAGGCATAGTGACAAACTCAAAGGAATGAGATGGGTCATGGGGGTAACAGTAAGGATCCATTTGACAGCGCCATTGTGGGGGGGGGGTCAATCACAAAGCCTCAGGAAGGGGAGTCGGGCCCAGCATCGGCGTCCAGGAAGGTCCTCTGTGATGGGGAGTCGGTCCTGACATGGGCCTCCCGTAGTGTTGGTTGTAGTCCACTCAGGAGGGGAGGGTGAGAGGAGTCTGCCGGAATGAGGCAGGGATGACACTCAGCAAAGATAATTGTGGACAGAGGAAAATAGTGAATTAGGCCAGGCTCACACATCAGAAAGCAAATGTGTAATTTGGGCATACCTATATGTGTATATATATATATATATATATATATATATATATATATATATATATATATATATATATATAACAATATTGAGAGAGAGCTGAAAGAGAGAGAGAGTGAGTTGTACGGCATGACACATGAAGGTTGTGTGGCGGCACTAGGCTATAGCAGCATAACTAAGGTATGATGCATGGTAACCCAGCACCACTGCAGGGATGGTCAGTGGCTGCCATGCCTCGCAACTGGGGGCAACAGCAGAGGCAGTCCCTTCTAAAAGATCCATGAGAAGTGATGATTTGCCATACACCATCCCTAACTATGGGAAACAGTAAAGAGGAAGGTTTTAAGTCTAGACTTAAAGGTATTGAGAGTGTCCGCTTGTCAAATATGGGGGGGGACTATTCCACAGGAGGGGTGCACGGTAACAGAAGGCTCTTCCTCCTATCGTAGATTTTTATATTCTTGGGATTACAAGGAGACCAGCATTTTGGGATCTTAGGGTTCTAGGAGGGTGGTAAGGGGCAAGTAAGTCTTTAATATATGTTGGTGCATCGCCCTTGAGGGCCAAATAGGTTAGGAGGACTATTTTAAAAACAATTTGACTTTTAATAGGGAGCCAATGTAAGGAAGCAAGGATAGGAGAGATATGTTCATATTTTTTAGTCCTGGTCAGTGTTCGGGCCGCAGTATTTTGTATTAGTTGTAGGTTTTTGATGCAAGTATTGCTACACCCAGAGAACAGAGCATTGCAATAATCGAGCCTGGAAGTAATAAATGCGTGTATTAATTATTCAGCATCCTCAAAGGATAGGAACTTTCTAACCTTAGCAATATTTTGTAGGTGGAAAAAAGATGTTTTTGAAATGTGTTTTACATGACTATTTAGAGAGAGGTCCTGGTCAATAATTACCCCGAGGTCTTTAACTTTTGCATTACATGACAGTGACAGGCCACTGATTAAGTTTTGGTGATGGGGTAGAGTGTTGGTCAGCTGTTTAGGGCCAATCATCATAACTTCAGTTTTATCAGAATTTAAACAAAGGAAATTATTAGTCATCCAAGTTTTGATGTCTAGGAGACATGCATCAAGTTTAGTCATTGGCATATAGTCATTAGGCTTCATAGAAAGGTAAAGCTGGGTATCATCAGCATAGGAGTGGAAAGTAATACCATGTTTCCTTATAACAGATCCTAAAGGTAACATGTACAGGGAGAACAGCAGGGGACCTGTGTCTAATGTGCTATGTGGTAGGTTACCATACATAGGAAGAGATCTTTGACTGAAAGCATATTGTATTCTTCTCATATTACATATTTCAGGGAGCAAGATCCCATTCCCTCCACCGCGGTACACTGACTGTGCCCTGGCTCCCACCTCTCCCCTCCCCACCAACCCCCACATTTCCATGGACCCTCTGGTCTGGGTCCTGACTGCTGTTGCTGCATGTGTCTGCCTTTATAGCTTCATCATCACCATCATCTTCCTCAAAGCCAAGGTGAGACGACCCTGCACCCGAGAACAAGTGCACGTTTTAATCTCGATGGTCTTAGTGCAATAGTGAGCACACACAGAGCTGATGTCAGACGACTGTTAGTGTTGACCCTGTCGATGAGTGGGAGCCAAATCTGCCGATATTGCCAAACAGTCGTATCGGTCAGTTTGATGAAGTCAGTTAGATGCCGTGCACACAAAAGTGTAAAGTATTGAGTCTATGTCTAAGGGTAGAAATCAGGTAGAAACCAAAATCACAATATTCACTTTATCAAGGTACACAAGCATAATCACACCTAGGCTGAGATGATTGATTTGATAGCTTGAAATTTGCAGTATGAACCTTTCATGAACTCTCGCTCTATCTGTCACACACATCCTCTACCCCTCCCTCTCTCTATTCTATGTTATTTCATCTTGTTCTACATTTTCTAATCTTTTTCTAGGTCAACAGAAAGGAGGTGTTGTATGATACACTCAGATACGCTCCAGTGCAGGTAAGGTACTCTGTGTGTCTGTCTGTCTGTCTGTCAGTGAAATTGCTTCATTCACACTTTCACTCCGTGTTTGACAAACCCTCACAAACTTGATCTGTGACTGAATTTTAAAGCATCAGGGATAGAAATAAAAGTAGTCTACAGAGTCACCAAACACATTGTTTTAAGGTTACAGTCCTTGATGAGTTTATTACACATTTCACTTTCAAATATAGAAATATTCTATTTGCCTGCACTGCAACAACAAGAATGATGATGACAATATTAATAACAAAGAAGACTATTGTTTATATATTTTATAAGACATGGCACTGTAAACAAAAGTAAACAGCAAAGTCTTTATAGGCAAGACCTACCACTTAGCAGCTATCTTGACAACTCTTTTGCACTGTTATTTGATGCTGTAACAAGCTCCTATCTAATTGAAGGAGTAAAGATTCATAACTCCTCATAACAAATTACTGATCAGCACACAACCCAAATTTCAAACAAAAGGCTCAGGTGAGATAGAATGCCTGTCTCCAGCCCTCCAAAGCATGGGTGTAGGCAGACAGCACAAGGGGGAGGGGGGGCTCTGACTTTCACACTTTAAACACTACGTTCATAATCACAAGGAGAAACAAAGCTTATTTAATTAACTGGACAAATGTTTAGCTAATTCAGTGGTTCTCAGATTTTTTTTCTGTCATTAACCTCTTTGGAAGGGGGAGAATTTTCGAGTTTTACAGTTTTACAGTATTACAGTATCTGATGTTTTGGTGTTGAATTTGGTGTGTAATTTGTAATGAAACACGTAACCCTATGGTCCCCACTGAAATACTGTACTGAAATCACATTTCTGCATGTACCCTGGCTATATGACAACAACTAAATCTCAGAACAACTTTTGATATGGAAAGGAGACCTTGCAGACATTTCAGGATTACTCGGGCACTGCTAATCATAGAGAGGATTGTCAGATAACTGGGAGAGATGTACTGTATTTGGATTGGCTGCTCAGTGAGCTAAAGCATTAAGTCAGTAAATAGGGACAGGAAATGGAGATAGAGTGGGATTGGGAAATGACCATGGGTCAGATTCACACCCAGGTTTCCATGGTTACTTGTACAGAATTGCGGTGCAGATATTGTTGCCACTTCAGCTTCCACGGTATGGCAATTTGGCCAGTCGAGGACTGAGCTTTAAAGTTGCTGAGTTTGGAACAAAGGTTGCAAGATGACTTGATGCAATGAGATGTTGGCCTATATAATTAAGAATGTGTAACTGTTTTTCACAGCAATACCAAATACATTCACAGGGGCAGGTAAGATACCTTTATATCTATTTATTAAGAACAGTGTTAAAACCGTTCAGTTTCCACTTCCAAGAATTTAAGAGAGATACCACCTTATAGTCTGTCTATTCTGACTTCCTGTTCTGATCTGTTCGCTTGTGCATGTGTGTGTGTGACCTCCAGGTTTGGTCCGTGCACAGTCCAAGAGAGGCGAATGAGGAGTACATGGACATGCGTGAGGTGCAGCCTAAGGCTTGGCCCCTGAGAGACCTAAACCACAACTCTCAGGTCACACCCCATGGCTTCACCACCTAAAACTCCTCTGCCTCCCTCCTGCTCTCTCAGATGTGTACATAGCACCAGTCTCATGTGTGATATTTGTAGGCTATCAGATGCTTTTCTGATGCCGTCTTTGCTGGACTACTTGAAATCTTCTTTTCACATCAAATACAAACAATTGATTAAATGCTCTGACATCAAAAAAAAAAAAAAGTCAGTCACATGTGGAACAGGCAATAAATAAATCCCTTAAAATATATAAGCAGTGCATGTTGGTCTGAAGGAAAGGGATAAGTCCTTTTAAACTGAGTTTCAAAATTAAGCTTGTTTTCAAGGATATGATGTTTATATCCGTCCTTTAACGCACTGCTGCTGTTTGCAGACAAACTCTCTTTCTCTCTCTCACTCTCTCTCTCTCTCTCTCTCTGTGTGTGTGTGTGTGTCTGTGTGGATGTGGATGTGTGTGTGGTAGGGCAGGCCATTTGCTCCACAGGGGTTCAGGGTTCACAACTGTGTTGAGAGTGTTCTGTCTACTGTAAAGTATTGATTGAAGTTATGACATTTTGCATTGTAACACTGAGCCTGTTCACACTAGGGTGATCAGAATGTATCTTGGGTAAATCCAGTTGCAAGCTGACTTTACCAGACACACTCTAATGACTAGTGAGCACAGGCTCAGTGTTACAATATAGTATGCACTGTGTAGAATAGTGTGTATTACGCTATATTATGTTACTATAGTTTGTACTTTATATATTGTACAACCATGTAAATATTCTATTGCTTTCTATGACTTAATAAATACTTTGTAAAAAATATAAATAAATAAATTAACTGTTACAAATTCATTACTCATGTCTACTGAGGGAGGAGCATCCAGAGGTATTACATCTGTACATATTATCTAAGTGTCAAGTGAGATTTCAAAATATTTATGAGACTCAGTAGTTCTTGTGTGGTGAGATACTTTGAGCCTTACTTAGACTTAAATGTCCTTTGGGAGACAACTCATTCACATTCAAACACATCAATAAACCCCAGCAAAAACATAGCTCGAACTAAACCATCTGGATGAATGCCCAGCATGCTGTATATTAAATTTAAAGTTGTTTTCCTGTCATTGCACTATAGCCCTAGTTGTTTCAGTTGAAACAAACAGACAGTTGAGACCTCACCCATCTCAAAAACATTGCCAACTATACTTGACTGTGGTCAGAAGAGGTGGTGCATGCAGATTATCCCTAGGACCTCTTTTGGTCATAAATGTAACTTTTCTAGATGATTTTGGAAGAACATGCAACATGCTTGTGAAAAGCTGTTTGTGAGCTGATGTTGTTCATTTATAGTGAGTCATGACCTATATATGGCAATGAGATTGCTCTCTCCCTCTCTCTCTGTCTCTCTCTCTCTCTCTCTGTCTGTCTCTCTCTCTTTCTCATAAAAAATTAGCATGGCAGAAGTAGATTTCCTGTAGCTCCTAAAGACAGAACAGAGAAATCATGTTGTCAGATTAGACAAGATGATAAGATCCTTCTCTGAATCTGTCAGTAGGCCTCCATAAAAACATTTGATGTGGCCAATGTGCCTTCACCCACTCATCTCTCTGTACTGATGCTGATCTGATGCTTCACATATAGACTACATAGCAAAAATCTGTTGTCACACATTGACTGTTGTCATTGGCCTATGACAAATGCGGAGCAATGAAAAAATCTAAATGTGGTTGTATTGGGCCTACATATTTTTACAATTATTATAATATACATGTTCAAGTCTGCAACCTGGTTTGACAAAGGCATCACTTCATGCGTTCTTGAGACGTTTATAAATAAGTAATCATAAAAGTAAGAAATCATATGCACACTTCATGAAATTGTGCTCTTGCTTTATTAAATTGTGCTCACACTTTAGACTGAAATTGAGCACACAATATAGTAAAATGTGCCCACGATTTACTAAATCATGCGCACAATTTAGTAAAATGTTTTCTTACCGTGACATCTCCAGGCCTCCGTACTTGATGACATATCAACTGTCTCTTAGTCCTACATGTCTTTCACGATGGCTACACAGCCAAGGTTCACAAGACCTGTGGTATAATGAAAGGGAACGGGGAACCAACTTACAGTTTTGAAGACCTGAGTACAGGAGAAGAACTTGCTAGATGGTGCGACAAGAAGTTGTACATGGCCACACTGCAGTATGTGACCCTAAATCACAAGATTGAAACAAGTAAGAGTGCGGCCATGCTTCATGTGGCTAGACAAAGATTCTATAACTCTCCAGTCCTTTCAAGGGGGTGAGCCAGTTTACATCTGTTGTTACATGTTACATCAGTTTACATATCACTAGCCATCCATCTTCGCAACCTATGTCTTCAGAGCACTCTCATCCTGTTCTCTTGGATTTGGATGCACAGTGAAAACAACCACCTAACCCAACTCCCAGGCCAAAGAGTCCTTTGTCAATATGCTGCCCCATCGCTCCGTCTCTGAGATGCCTACTTTATGCAACATCCATTATGGCCATGAATATGGACAATGAGGATGTTGGCTCAGGTTTGCCTGGAGACAGTCAATATAAACAGGTGCTTTGTATAGATTTGATTTTTACATTGTCCTGTGTATGTATACAACCTTCATGGAACAAATTCCTTATTCCTTATTGCTTTTAGCCTACCTGCTACAACATATGTTGATTAATAAATCATCAAGTTAAAAATAAAATTTATTTTTATAAAATAACCATACCCGACACAGATAGTTACACAATGGTAAATGGAATGTTGGCCACAGCTTCTAATGACTTAATTTTTAGAATTCCTTGCGTAGGCATGTAAATGTTATGTGTCAAAGTGTAAGGTTAGCTTGGGATTTACAACAGAAGTGAGCATATTTCAGCCAATCAAAGTCAACAGTTTCAAAACTATTATTACCATACTGATAAATGATGATTTTGCCTTTTATACAGCCTATATTGTACACTGCTCACACACAAAAAAAGAGTTAGAAGTAATACAAGTAATGATGGAAGTCACATTTTGCAAAGATTTTTGTGTCAGCGTATCAGTGAACATTACTGACCACTCAGTGAGTTTCACGTCTTTACAAATGAAAGTTGCGTAATGCGTTTTAGGAAAGATTGCAGCTGTGCACCTATGCTGCCACTCTGTAGGTGGGGGGTGCTACCGTAACAACCAAAAATTCTCAGCACAGATGCATTCAGCAAAATTTTTGTCTTAGCCATTGTGTTTCATCCCCTATTTACCTCCCCTATTTCTCCCACTTCTGAGGCTAATATGTCATGTGTGGCTCCTGCTTGTCTCATTGCGATGTCTCGTCTTTTGCTTGTTTTATTTCTCCAACGGCAAAATTAGGAGAAAGAACTGTGACAAAAGTAATACTTAAATGGCCAATTAAAAGAGAATCGCTATTGTCTCCTGAGCAAAAGAAAATGTACAAATGGGAAGAAAAATTTTCTTCTGTGTTGTCACATGAGATAAGTGATCTACAGCTCACAGTTACACACGCAGTCTAGAGATAAATCTCCTGGTCTTGCCATCACCAGGCCAGAACTAAAGAAGGCTTTTGGATGAAAGGTGAAACGTCTTAAAGCTCCAAAAAGTCCAGTTGCAACTGAACACCTTGACTCTTCTGGGCTTTGACAAAACTTAGTGAACGTTCATTTTCCAGGGGAGACTGGCTCAAGAGAGAAAAAGATTTATTGCTGGACATTGCCAGTACAGTAAGGGTCAGGAGGCAATTTGTTTTTAGCGTTTTACTATGTCTCAAGTTGCTTAGCCTACTTTTTACTGTTAGTCTAGCGAGGTAGGCAGAGGCGGTTTGGATAGCTCCATCCTCCTAACTCCTTGGGCAAACACTTATTTTCTTAATGGCATACATAAACCATTTTATATTTCAATTTGGATTGAGCTCTGTCTTATAGGAGGGGAAAGGAGAAATATGGCATGGCATGGTTGATAAACAAAATCCTCTTTCCAAAGCAAGACAAAAAAAACACACATCCCACTGACGTCATACATCCGAGGAGTAAATTCACTGGATTCTGGTCATAGCTGCGAATGTGACGTTGAGTCAACCTTGTAAATAATACGATTATTCTATATATTTCGCTAACTTGTCACTTCTACGGACACTTAAACGGCCAGGCACTTCGAGATGCAAGTTTAAGACGAGAACGTGCTCCGAGTGAGCAGAACTTAAAAGTCCAGCCTCCTTTTAGGGTCTCTTTTATTTTGACGTGTGCGTGACACGGAAGTACACGGGTAGGAACGAAAACGATAACAACTGAAACTTGAAAGATGGTCCAGTTGCTTCTCAATATTATTATCGTTCATGTGGGTGATGTCTGTCACATTACGGTCTACCTTGGATAAACGGAACTAATGTGCGAGACTTGCTTGAAAGGTGTCTTAAAACACCAAAGGGAAGATAGAAAATCCAAACTGCCTACTGAGCAACATTAGCTGGGTAGCGAACATTAGCAGTAGTTAGCCAGATATGCTAATAATACAGTCCTGGTAAACTTGTTATTGCTCCCTTCCCAAGCAATAAGTCACAGACAGTTATATCACAGTGATACTTTTCGATCCGCGTTAGTCCTACTCTGCTCATTATGGATGTAAATCTGACAATATCTCTTATTAGGGGACAAATGGGCACCGTCATCGAAAAAGCGGTCACCGTCGCGGTGGAAACGGTGTTAGGAGAAATGATGAAGGTGGTTAGCATCAAGTTTGACGAATTTCGAAAGGAGATGAACGCCAAGGATAAGGAGAACGAAAACATTAGACAGATGTTGGAGATATCAAGGTGTCAGATGAAGGCAATGCGGAAATATATGAGCGCTCCCACCGCGAAGGATGACCGTCCGAGTCAGGTCATGCAAAGGCAGCAAGTCAGTCAGTTTGATTTGACCCGAGTTCCGGGGGGGTACGTAGACCAGTCCACACCTCAGCCACTATCCCAGGGAAGAGTCTCAAACGGTTTGCGCTGCCGGAGAACAGTGAACAACCAAACCTCCGCTGAACTCAGAAATAGGGGCTACGCTCACAGGCCTCCGTTGACCCCAGATGCCAACAATACAACACTGCACAAAACTTCTAACTCAACCACAGAACCCGTGTCAACGGAGGATCCCACACAAAGTGATGTTTGCCTTATCGCATCAGATGGAACCACTTTACTGACATCCATAAAACGTAGGTTCCTAGTTCGGTTCTCTTTCCCCTTCCTTCATTTCCCAGTTAAACGTGTTGAAAGTATGCATATTGCCATGGTATGGTAGTAGTAACGTTAAAATATAATAATATGGTGTTAATGATACGGTGGACCGGTGGTAGAGTAGCTAGCAAGCTAGTAGCCTGAAAAGTGCGGGTTGAAATCCTGGCTGACAGTCTTGCCCTCGAGCGAGGTATATTTAACTTAGTTGCTTTAGGAGAGACTGTCACTTAAAGTAACTGACAAAAAATATGCTTTGGATAAAAGGCGTCTGCTAAATGTGATGTAAATGTCACCGTCATCACTGTCCACACGCAAACAGTAAATTCACCATCAGCAATTGTGGCTCATTAGCCAGTCAAAGCACCCCTTTTCCTTTTCAAGGAATGTTTTGATTGGCCCAAGTACAATTGTTTAATTTGCATTCATTAAGACAGACTGCTAAACTTAAAAACATTTTTGAGTACACTGAAAGTGGTTAGCCGAAAGAGAGTAAGGAGATGTTCCCTACCATTTGACAAAAGGTACAATGACTTGCAAGGAATATACCTTAAGGATAAATCCAGAGTCAGTCAGCCCATATCCCTGTTCTTTGAGGCAGCCGAGTGCTGTTGATAGATATAAGAACAACAACATTTGGTACAAAGTAGACCGAATTTGCGAACTGGCACCTGACGCTAACTGATGGGGGCACAGGAAAACAAAACTTCCCTGCCCTCTTCAGTTAGTGTTGGCTGCTGTTTCGCTATTTGGCCCTCTACTTAGCATCAAACTCTGACGTTCTCATGCCTACCGGCAGCACTCGGCAGTGTGAAACAGGGCTACAGGTTGATTCACTCTGGACAATTCCATTACGGCAATGCATTATTTTTAGGATTCACTCACTCTCATCAGCACCTGTTTAGTTTGTTTGATGTTTTGGTTTTCTAGAGGAGATGGCACACTCGCCAGAACACGACTGTAGCCTCCAGGAAGTAGGAGAGAGCTGTGATGCACTCCTCAGCAGGAGGCAGGACATGTCCAGATCTTCAGACAGCACAGACCCCCAGCACCTCAGTCCAGTTCAGGCAGAGGAGGACCCGTCAGCCACATCCCTCTCCCACCCTGCGCCTGTGCTCAAGGAGGAAGAGGAGAAAGAGGAGCAGGAGGTGGTGTCCATCAAGCAGGAGCCATATGAGGTGGAAGTGGAGGTGGAGGGAGACTCACTGCTGGCGGGGTTAGAGGAGGGAGAGATGCCTAACCCAGGAGGGTACCAGGAGGGCACAGGGACCCAGCAGATCACAGCAACATACTATCCATCACTATCCAGCTCCTCTTCATGTGAGTATAACAGAGAAAGCAGTGAGCATTAAATAACACAAGGGGCCATACTGGTACGCCAATCAGTTTATTTGTGTGTGGTTGTGTCAGTAATTTGATCAAAACCTAAAAGCCATGTGTGTTTGTTAGAACAGTCATGGTTTATAGGTTTAGATTAGGGCCTATGGGGTGCTATTAGAGCAGCCTATGTTGTAAGAGAAGCATTGAGCATTGATTCAGAGAGCATATACAGTAATATCAAACATATAGATGGGTTTGAATTATCATTTCATCTCTAAACAGGTCTCTATCTCAAAAGGAAAAAAGTAGCTGGGATATATGAATAAATAGACGCTCTCCTGGAGTGAGTTTTTTGCGGGGACATTCTAAAATTCTTAGGTAAAATTCTTAACTTAGTAAAATTCTTAGGTAAAATTTTTAACTTAGCAATAACAATGTAGATAGCTCCCTTAATGTTGGGGTTGGGTTCTGATTTTTGGAGAGGTGAGGGAGGGCATGGCTAGTGATGCTTGTGAGAAACTTGGTGTTTTTTTTAATCCAGGGCATTAAGTAATGTTAAGCTTTTTGTCTAATGAGCACTATAGTGAGGAAAACGAGCGGCACAACTTTCGCACATACACATGACTTGTTGTATACACATGGATCTTATTAAATAAAAATTCACAATTTTTATTAAATAAAGTTCACAATGCTATGTGAATGCATCTATGTCTGGAGCTTTTTTATTGTGGTGAAATTGGCCATATTTGGCACCAGTGGCCTTTTTTCGGTGGCTTGGCTGACAGTGGTAGGCCATTTGGTACTGATCTGATTCATAAGCATGTTCAGCACTCAAAGCGAGGAGAAGTTTCTTCTTCAGGTTAAGTTTCATGAGCTGCTAGATTGATTGTTTGAAATTTGCGAGTGCTGTCTTGTGGTGAAGTGCAGCCACGCTGCGTTGTGTTCAGGCTGTATGTTCCTTATTACATTTCCAGACATCCGATAAGGCTGCACAGGGATGGGAACTAAGCCCTTTTTAAAATTAAAATATAATGCCATAGTTAAAAGATCCACACAATTTTTAATTTAGTATTTGAGAGCCATTCCCTCATTTGTAGCAGCTCAGCACCCTCTGGCTCTGACATTTAAACACTGAATTATAGGTAACGGCCATTGACACTGCTATTGTGACTATTGTAGGTAACTGCCACGGTCATTGACACTGACTTTGTGACTATTTTGTGATCCTATGGATGTTTGTTGTTTCTGTGCATCTTATTGGCAACAGATTAGGTTAGATTCAGCTTTGTCGCTGCACAAGTGAGAAGATGCCAGAACAGCGAAATAGTTTCTGAGCACACAGCAGCTACTCTTACTGTAAAAACTTGCTGTACCTATTATTTTCTGATCCCATTCTGTCTTTCGCCCTCTCTCTCCCTCCCTCCCTCTCCCTCTGTCTCCCTCTCTCTCCCTCCCTCTCCCTCTCTCTCCCTCCCTCTCCCTCTCTCCCTCCCTCTCCCTCTCTCTCTCCCTCTCCCTCCTTCTCTCTCCCTCCCTCCTTCTCTCTCCCTCCCTCCCTCTCTCTCCTTCTCTCTCCCTCCCTCCCTCCCTCCTTCCTTCCCTTCTTCCTCTTCCTCTTAGATGCCAGTCAGTCCTGTCTTCCCATGAACTCAGTATCCACGGTGTCGGCGTCAGCGTCAGCGTCAGCCCCTGGCTCCTCTTTGGCCTCGACATGCTCAGGGTCAGGGGTCGGGTCGTCGGCAGGGGTCACTTCAGCGGTGGTTCGGCAGGTGGCGGCGCGTCCGTGGCTGCGCGACCTGAACCTGTATGAGCAGTACAAGCAGGCGCGGTCCGAGCTACGGCGACGCAACCAGCTGCGGCGGAAGCAGGTGGAGCAGGACCTGCCGCAGGCGCTGCTGGCCGACCTGGTAAAGGAACGGCGGGAGAAGACGCGGCTGCGCGTGGCCCGCTGGAGGGCCAAACGCAAGCTCCAGGCCTGCCTCATGAACGCCCAGCAGCAGAGCCCCGGGGCTGTCACTGCGGCTGTTGCTGCGGCCGCCGCTGCCTCGGCCGCCGCCGCGCAAGCCGGACTCAGCGAGCGGAGAATGACTTCCGGGCTGCGGATGCAAATGGGGGTTGCCGGGCAACAGCAGAGACTGGGAAGACAGACACAGCAGCAGCAACAGCAGCAGCAGGGAAGGGCGGGGCTTCAATTTGGGGGAAGAGTGGGCAGGGCCTATCCGTCGTTTGGGGCGGGGACTCAACACGGGGGCCTGCCGGCAGTCAACATGGCGTCCGGACAGACGTACGGGGCAGGGGGCAGGTTTGCGGCACAGAGGGCCACGACGTACACACAGCGAGGCTCACAGGGAGCGAATGCTGGTATGTACCAGTGAAAGGGAACTGGAAGAAGCTGGTGATGAGGATGAGGATAGTGATGTTTGTGTATGTGTATCTGATGTGTATCTGTCTGTGTGTGTGCTGTCACAGACCACGAAACAATGTGTGTATCTGTTTGGGTATGTGTGCTGTCACAGACCATGAAACTGTGTGTGTGCATGTCTGTGAAGTCACACACCCTGAAACACTGTGTGTATCTGTCTGTGTGTGTGCTGTCACAGACCATGAAACCCTGTGTGTGTATGTGTGTGTGTCTGTTTGTCTGTCTGTGATGCCACTGTGTGTCTGTCTCGGTGTGCCGTCACACACCATGAAACTGTGTGTGTGTGTGTGTGTGTGTGTGTGTGTGTGTGTGTGTGTGTGTGTGTGTCAGTAGACGCTACTGTGAATTGCAACAGCCATTTCCCAGAAATTTGCCTATTAGGTGTGGGTATTGGAACAGATGCCTTCCAATTCACAAGCTAATGATTTGAATTCAGTCTTTGTTAGTTCAGTGGGAATGAAAAATAAGCTTCTCTGTAGCAGATTTCTATGTCTACAGGTGCTATGCGGCATTTCTTTAGTTTTAAATGTCCAAACATGACTAAGAAACTGCAACCCGATTTGAAGAACAGTTTTGACCTGATGTCAAATACACTTAAGCTCCATGTGGTAGAGAAGACCAGTTAGCATCTTCTAGCAGCCCCAGTAAGATTCTAGGAAAGGTTTGGATGTTTTTTTGGGGCCTTTTCAGGTAGCTAGTCCACTAGTTTTACACCCCAAACTCCATAGTCAATAGCTTGAATGCTGTGCAGCTGCGACCAAGACACCTTGATGCCTACAGAATGGTCAGACTATGACAAGTGTGCTCCTCTGTGCTGAGGGTTAAAAGTATTATTGATTGTCAGTAAGTGACCGTGAGTAAATTGTGCTCATATTGAAACTGTAAACAGGGACTGTGTGACGTTCAGCAGCTTTCGAGTTGTCTTGAATGGACATTTACATTTATGATCAGACTCGTCCACTGATGTCCACCATTTGATATTGCGGCTCTCGAAATACACAAGATTATGGTCCGAAGATACGTGAGTAAGTCAAGATGTGAGCTTGACTTGACCAATGCAGAGAATAGCCATTTTTTGCATGTCAAAATGATTTGTACTTCACATTACTGTTGCTGTTCTAAGGTCAGTTTGGAACATTTTCACCTATTAGTCCTGCACATGGCACCAAAGACAGTGATCAGAATAGATTAAAGAAACTCTTTAAAAAGGGCTGAAATACACGTTTTTCCCATGGGAAAAACATGACCTCTGGTTACAAGAGTTACTGAAAAACACTAAAGAAAAGGTGAAAAAGCTTTTACACCAAATAGATTTTTTGGGCTCCAACTGGAAATGAATTCAACAGGCTGTCCTGTGTGTGTGTCAGTGTCTGTGTGTGTCTGGGTCTGTGTAATCCACACAAGTTGAATGAGAGTGACATCTACCAGGGTCTGGTAATAATTTGATTCTCTTTAATTTAGAAAATGTTGCCCACTGTTGTGTTTAACCATAATGGATATGACAAACAGAGTAAATGTATGGTAACATCAAATATTGGTCCAGAACAGTTACACCACAGAACAGGTGCATGGGCAGATCAGGTGAATTACAGGGGTGAAATTTGAATGGCAAAGCAGTGTTGTTACACATCTCTGTCTGCTATTTGGATAGAGCTGGTTGCAACAAGGGTGAAGCCATCATGTTTCATTTGCTGAATGGTGCAGTCAGGTGTGTCACTTACAGTATATAATGAATTTCGCTTCCAGTGGATGCACTCCTTGTACTATACTTTCTGACTGTTGAAGCACATTCAAACTCCACTTACTAAATACTTAAAACCTGACTGGTGTTTACTAAACTCTAAACGTGTTTAAACGTGTTTAGACTCACAATAGGCATCATCAGAGAATTTATTTTCCTTGATGACGTGAGTTCCTCAAACGTGAAATAAGTTATTGACTGTATTAAGCCTGTTTGAAAACGTGTTTAATATCAGAAATAAATCATGTATGTTTGGTGAATGATGTGGTTGTTCTTGATTTATTTAATTCTGTATTCATTTTGTACATAAATGTTTGATGAAGTGTTTTATTTATAGCAAGGCAACATGTTTAAAACTATGACAATCATACTTATCATCCTAACGTGCATCAGACCATTATTTCTCACAACCAATCAGCATAAAATTATACTAGAAACTAACTTTTATTACCACTTAAACTAAACTACTTCAGTGAGTACATAAAGGACAGAGCCAATCTATATTAAAAACTCTTTAAAATAAGAAAGTAAAGAAACAGTAAGGAAGCCCATTTAGTGGTGTACAGTGTATCTACTACACCGCAAGGATGGATGTCATAAACTAAACGAAAAGGACATCACTGTACCTGATGCAATTTTGTGTACTTCCACATGTACTATGAAATGCTTTAGGTATTGCCCATTACACATGTGGAAAGAATCTTGACATTTAATGCATTGTATGCATTTAGTGGACACTTTTATTCAAACACGACTAACATTTTGGTCAATTATTTCAGGGCCATTCTCCCTTAGTACTACTTAGGTTTAAGTGCCTTGCTCAAGGGCACAACAGTGGCAGTTGAGATTTGAACCCACAATGTGTGGAGAATTCCATTAGGCCTACACACAGTTAAGGACAAGGTATATCTGTGACAGTACCCTATGGTGCAGATGCACTTTAGCAATGGTATGGTATTTTAACATTTCACCAACACTTTTATAATCATTATATTACCTTTATAAAAACGAAACTGATATTCATTATAAGATGAAGATGAAGTGGTTTGTGACTGGCAAGCAGGAATCTTCAGATCAGATCAGCTGATTTGCGAGTCAGTGACAGATAGACAGCCACATGCAGGTGGTTTTAGGAGTTGTTTTGCTTCTTCTCCGTAGCTGCTGACGTGCTGAGAAATGCTATCTGATTGTTTGGTGGTCAGATAGTTGGGGTTTTCTCAGTTTTGCCTGTGAGGGCTCCAAGAAATGTGATGTGTGGTTTGGAGAGTTTTGTGTTTGTCAGCTGAGGGGTCTTAACAAATATGGGGAAATGGCAGAGACAACAGGTGAAATATATGGGAATAGATCAAAACTAGTGTCAACATGTAACACTAACCCACATAACAAGTTGAAAGTGCTTTTGGCCATCTTACAGCCATCTCAGTACCGGCTGCCGACAAGAGCAGAAGTGTTTTTGACATTGAAAATGACGGTTTCTTCACATTGTTGCTAATTCTGTGTTGTTTATGCATGCCACCTGAAAGTGTTTTGTTTTTGCTCTAAATTAGTGCCTTACAAGGACTTGCTAATTATACATAAAGATCACCTCCATCAGGAGAATAAACCAATGAATGAAAGCTGATGGCCTACTCACAGGAAGTGATACATTTTAAACTAGGCAAGGCTTCTATCGGTTACCTTCAGATGGAGATTTCTATGTCTAGGCCATACCTGGATCCAAAGCTGATCTCAAACCCACAAATATCTCTTTCTATTTCCATTCCAAACCTACAAGCGTCTATTTCTAGTAAAACATTTTCATCTGTTTGACTCAACTTTGTTGTCTCCCTGCTGCTCTGAGCCAATCAGCCGTTGACAATCCTCTGGGTGATGGCACCAGGTAGTGTGTAAAACAGCAGAACCAGGAAGAGCGTGGTGATGAGCAGAAGCAGGCCAATGATGATGTACTTTTTATAGTTCTTCCAGATCAGGTGTAGGAAGCTCTTGAAGGGATTTGTGAACCAAGAGAAGGAAGTGTCAGGACGACTAGAGTAGAGAGAGAGAGAGAGAGAGAGAGAGAGAGACAGAGAGAGAGATGGATAAACAATCATAGAGAGGAGAGAGATTAGAGAGGCCAAAGTGAGTTGAAAGTTAATGCAATAACAATGTTAGTATTTATCATGTAAACAGGAATATTAATATCCAGTCTTCTCTCTGTTCATATAAACACCATGACCCAAATACAATCACATTTTAGTTTAGCCTCATAACTATGGAAGCCCAAAAGAGCCCAAATTTGTCTATGTGTCGGTTTCACGCGCATTGGCCCTTTTGACCTTCCATACAAAACAAGGATGTGTAAATGCACTCAATGATGAATACGCCATCAAATAATCAAAAAAGGTTTGTTGCCTACTTTGGTTTATCCAGCGGTTCCGGTTCTTTTCGGGCCCGACCCACTGGGTTCTTCTCTGCCTCCTCTGCCGTCACCAGGTGGAACTCTGCCTCCACTTTTCCCTGTAGGGGTTAAGGGTCAAAGAAAAGATGGAGTCATTCTCCAGCCAGAAGTCAAAATAGTGATCAAAACAGCGATTTCATACAGAGTTAAGTACAATGCATAAGAACATCCTGAATTTATACATGCTATTCTCATGTATACTAAGTTGAACCATGATTTTCTTTGAGGAACTAGGTCAGTTTTCAGTCACTGTTTTTAAATGTGCTATATAAATACAATGATTTGTGTCACAAAGCTTGCAGGTCATCAGTTCAGAGTTCATAGTCAACAAAAAAACTAAGAAAGCTAAGATTGAAAAATAACCATCAAGAATCAAAATAATTCTTTTCAACTTTTAAAATGACCAATCATGCTGATTCATCAGAGAAAGAGAGATAGATAGAGAAACAGCTTCATGAGCCTTGATGGCTGATCTGATGGCATGATAGGATGAGCTTCCTGGCTCGACTGATTCATATCCACAGTGGTCACAAATACAGAGAAAGAAGAGAAAGAGAGAGAGAGAGAGAAAAGATACTGTATCGTTAACCCATGATAACCTCCTTACCGTGAGCTCCCCAGACTTGGAGAAGGGCCACCAGCCCCGTGAGCGCTTCTGCTGGAAGATGGAGACAATCTCAGTGCTCTCAGTCAGCATCTCCAGCTTGCAGGCCTTGGCTGTCTTGGCCCCGCGTGGATAGCTGTGTAAGTCCAACTCTAGGGAACCTGTCAGACACACACACACACACACACAGTTCAGTTTAACAGAGGTCATCAGTCCAGAGTCAAAAAAGGACCTGTGCAAGACCCATGCTAGCAAATCTACCTGGGACACATACCAGTATTTCAGTTTTATTCTTCTCTCTTGCTCTCCCCTCTCTATGTCTCTCTCTCTGTCTGTCTCTTACCCAGGAAGTCATCTGCGGAGAGCCGGTCAAAGTCCCAGACCTGCAGCAGGAGCACGGCGGGCAGCTTTCTCTCGGTCTTGTCCAGGGCGAAGATGCTTTCCCTCTTGCTGACCACCAGCAGCTTCTCGGCGGGCATGTAGCTAAAGGGGAAGACAAAGCGCCAGTTGAAGTTGCCCTCGCCCGTCAGCGAGTTATAGTGCACGTCCGTCTCCTGGCAGTCTTCCTCCAGACCCTTCAGCCAACTGAGGAAGAGGAGGAAGATGAGGGTGATCAGAGAAAAAAGAGAGAAGAGGAGGTGGAAGACGAGTAGTAAAGCAGTAAATGGCGATCTCTCTCACTTTTCAAATCCAGGCTCAGAACTCAGCTGCTTAGATTAACCCACCCCACCTGACCTTCAAACCCACACTCAGAACTCACCGGTTTAGACTAACCCACCCCACCTGACCTTCAAATCCACACTCAGAACTCACCTGTTTGGATTATCCCACCTCACCTGACCTTCAAATCCACACTCAGAACTCACTGGTTTAGACTAACCCACCTCACCTGACCTTCAAATCCACACTCAGAACTCACTGGTTTAACTAACCCACCTGACTAAACCCCTGACCCTCTTACTCTATTCTTTACTACCTTTTCATATTATTGTTTGCTTTTATGCCTATATTATGATTTCATTTATTGTGTCTTTTTTATTTTCATTTTTCTTTCTTTTTCTTCTTTTTCTTTCTTTCGTTTGTAAAGTGCCCTTGAGTGTTTGAAAGCGCTGACAAATGAAATGTATTATTATTTAAAGTATATAATGTTTTTCTGCACTCCTCTGAGCAGCCAGAGCACTTTACAGTGCCTTGCCTCACATTCACATACACACACACCTATTCACACACACTCATACACACACACACACATTCACACACACTCATAAACAGACATAGAGGCTGCCAACCTGCACATTGGCAGCAGTTTGGGGTTCATTGCTGAGGTGCTCAAGGAGACAAGAAGAAAGAGGAAGAGACAGAAAGACAGTCAGAGAGAGAAAGACAGGCGGAGAGAAGCAGATGTGGCATACGAGGGAAAGGAAAGAGGAGGAGGAGGAAAAGAGAACAAGGAGAGAAGGGTGGAGGAAGGTGAGAGGAGGAAGTGGACAATAGGAGGATAAGAGAAAGGAAAAGTGGGGAGAGGACAGCAGATATAGACCGAGATAAAACCCAGAGCGTGAGGAGGAGAGAAGAATAGAGCAGAGGTGAGAAGAGACTGACAAGAGATGGAGGAGGAAAAGAAAAGATGGGATAAAAGAACAGAAAAGAAAAGCAAAGATGACAAAAAAGAGTAGAGGAGAGGAAGATGGTTGAAAGAAGAGAGGACAGATAAAAGGAAAGGAGATGAAAGAGCAGATAAGAGGAAGAAGAGAGAAAGGATGTTACATAAAGAGACCGCAAGGGGAAAACCATTGATGTCATTTCTGTTCATTTGACATGTACAAATGAAAAAAGTGATACTTGTTATTGAATCATTTTCAATAATTTGTTTCTTATTTAAACACACAGAGAGAGAGAGAGAGAAACACATATATTACTATACATCATGCCTTTTTACTATTTTGCCTTTTGAATAGCCTAGTGCACTATTCTGACTGTTAAATAACCTTGTGCACTGCTCTTCCTGTTGAGTAGCCTAGTACACTTTTCTGCCTGTTGAGTAGCCTAGGGCACTATTCTGCCTGTTCAGTAGCCCAGTGCACTATTCTGCATGTTGAGTAGCCTAGGGCACTATTCTGCATGTTGAGTAGCCTAGGGCACTATTCAGCATGTTGAGTAGCCTGGGTCATTATTCTGTATGTTGAGTAGCCTAGGGCACTATTCTGATTGGATACATCGGGTACCTCAGGTCACTCACTTGTTCACCAACTGTGGCAAAGTAAAGAGATATACCAAAGTGACTTGACTGGTTTTCCCTGTGCACCTTTCACACTCCCCATGTAAAACCTGTCTGTTTGCCCTCTGTTTTACATGAGCCTAGAGTACTGAGGAATTACACTGCACTGGCATCAAGTATGGATGCCATCGTTTAGGTTCTATTACATGGGAATGGATGTCTTAGTTGGCTCTGACTGGCTTCACTTGTCATGTAATAAATATTTCTCATGTTTGCTCCTGTGTTCAGTGAAAGTGGTGTTTACCCCCATCCCCTTATTTACCCCCATCCCCCTGAACCCTTTGATATGTTATATATAGATACACAGATAGATAGATAGATAGATAAGACCGACAGATAGATAGATAGATAGATAGATAGATAGATAGATAGATAGATAGATAGATGCGCTGCGTTGACATAGAGAAGGAGAGAGAGATATGAAAGTGAAAGAGAGATATGAAAAATAGAGTGGAGATTTGTGTATGAAACTGGTGCTTTCCCTCTGCCCTCATTCTGTACCCTTTGATGTAGATATCACTGGACTGCTGTCCCGTTATGAAATTACTGTCCTCCAGAATCACATCCTCAGTGTTCCAGATGACAATTCTCAGCTCATACCTACAAAACAAACAAACAAACAAACACAATGTATGAGGTGTGCATTTTAATTCTAAACTATGTCTAGTCTAGACCTACAGCATGGATATGCCTGAACCAATGCACCCTAAAAGGATAGGGTTAATCTGCAAAACAGCTGTGAGCACATCACACAGACAGCCACAAACTTATTAGAATTCCCCATGCAAAGGTGTTTGCATCTGCTGTTATCTGTGTCTATCACTGTGTCAAAATAGACTCAGGCCGCATTTATTTCTGAACTGAAAGTAGGCTAACTTCCTGGTGAGACTAAACAAGCCAAAACAGAAACACAGAGGAAGATAGATTATCTATAAGGCATGTAGTACTGGGGCTAGTTGCTAGGTGTGGAGTCCTGTTTTAAAGAGCTGGTCCACCACATGCAGAGCAGAGCTGGGTCTCACCCTTTGGGTGTGCGGGGGGAGATGTCCACCGGGGGGCCCGGATGGGGCATGTCCATAGGAAACATGTCCACCCACATCTGTAGCTGGCCCTGAAGAAGAACACATACACATACACAAACACACACACACACACACAAACCAACACATACCACCATACCCACCATTCAGTGGAGATGCATGTTTCAGTGAGTAGCTATTTCATCCTTTTTTGTTTTGTTTGTTTTGTTTGAGCATATAGATTATTAGTCCGTAAACTTTTGCCAGCTGGTGGGTTTTGGGGTGCAAACCTGTTCAATGCCGGGCCGGTCCTTGTGGTAGAGCGTGCGCGTCTCAATGTGCTCGGGTATCAGCCGGCAGCCCACACCTGGCATCTCTGCCCACCTGTGCAGAACCTTTAGGGCCAGGTGCTCGTACGACTCCACTGCCCGCTCTGGAGATGGCCAAGGGTGTCCAGCAAAGAGTAAACAACCCCACATCCCATATAACACAGTTACAGGCTATTACACTGGCTAAGAAACTGAGGCAGACTCGGCTTCTAAGGGGTCATTCACACAAAGGCGGGCAGTGGTAGCATAGTGGTTAAGGAACCTAGTGTGCTAGTGTGCAAGTAGCCTGAAAAGTTGTGGGTTCAAATCCCAGCTGCCACCGTTGTGCCCTTGAGCAAGGCACTTAACCCTAAGTTGCTCTAGGGGAGACTGGCCCTGCACAATTGATCATTGACAAGTTTTAAGTCACTTTGGAAGAATGCAAACAAAGAGCATGAGCTGTGAAGATAATGGCAAAATAATGTACTAGCTAGCAACTCTTACAGTGGCACAAAGCTAACAGCTTATCAGAATCCATTTAATTGTAGGCATCACATTCATTAAGACAGGGAAGAGACTTTCCTTACTGTTGGTTTGTGTGAGTGTTCATATCGTTGGTTGCTGTTGTCTCATAATTATCTACTCTGGTGTAAATAGCCCTTAAGACTTGAATTCAAGGCCCATTAGAGGTAATATAGCACTCGGGGTCTGTGTGGGACCCCGTCTCCCACACTGAATAGATGGACTGCATCCCAATGTCCTCTGTTACCCTTAGCCCTAAATCCTCAGGTCATTGCATGCACTAGCGTGAATCGGCCAATCTTGAACCAGTTTGTGCCAGCTAACCGTGGGGTGTCAGGGCTTGGGTCTTAAGGAGATATTGGAATATTAGGATATTGGCTCAAAGTCTAGGATTGCTCTCTAAGGTTCAAAGTCTGTTTATCAGGCCTTGACTATAGTCCTAGTCCTACTACTGTGCTGGTTGGGTTTTAAAGGGCCTCACCTTCATCCACAAACAGGGTTTTCCCAGTGAAGATCTTATTCCCCACAGTGATTCTCCCGGTCTGGAAGCGTGGCCCGCTAAGCCGGTTCTCCTTGCAGAGCTTAATGAGGAGGTCAGTGGGCTTGATGCAGTCCCTCCATGCATTATAGCCCTCACTATAAACAACAATAACAACAACAATATTCAGTCCTTCCATGCGTTGCAGCCATCACTGCAAACAACAACACTAACAACAGCAATAGTGAGATGCCTTAATTTGTTGGGAATCTCATAATGCCCACCCCATGCTGGATACGCAGTTGTGATTGGTTCCTGGATTTTTGACAAACTGGTGATGCATTGTCCTACCATCAGCACTCGGCAACGTCACATGAAGATTAGTGACTGATTCAAACTGGATTTCTCCTTTAACTTAACAACCAACTTGGAATACCCCCCGGAAGAGCAAATCTGCTAGCTGTGTGTCTGGCTTCCCCTACTCACAGTGAGTACTCGTTGGGCAGACCGCACATGGCCCTGTGGCGGCTGTAGAAGCGGTTCTCCAGGTCAATCTGCGTCTCCCCAATCAAGTCGTCGCCTCCGATCATGTCGTAGTCATATATGAGGACCTTCAGCAGGGACTCCTTGGGGAATGAGGCCTGGAACTCAAAGGACCTGATTGGGGAAAAGATCTTTCCTTTAAAGCTGCTCTGTGTAGTTCTCTGACTGACCTTAGAGGAATAAACCAAAACCTTTTTCACTGACCTGCCAAACACAGGGTTGAGCTGTTTGGGGATGTAGTTGTCACGGTCTTTGATCTGTGTTTTGCCCAATCTCAAGACGATGTAGGGGTCTGACTTCCCATCAGGGTCCGCTGGGTGCAGGTTGCTGGCCTGGAGGGGAGGGTAACATGTGTTGATTTAGCAGACAAGAGGAGCCAGGAAAGAGGCATATTGAAACAAAGAGTGAATCCCAATGTCACAAATAGGGCATATTGAAACAAAGAGTGAATCCCAATGTCACAAATAGGGCATATTGAAACAAAGAGTGAATCCCAATGTCACAAATAGGGCATATTGAAACAAAGAGTGAATCCCAATGTCACAAATAGGGCATATTGAAACAAAGAGTGAATCCCAATGTCACAAATAGGGCATATTGAAACAAAGAGTGAATCCCAATGTCACAAATAGGGCATATTGAAACAAAGAGTGAATCCCAATGTCACAAATAGGGCATATTAAAACAAAGAGTGAATCCCAATGTTACAAATAGGGCATATTGAAACAAAGAGTGAATCCCAATGTCACAAATAGGGCATATTAAAACAAAGAGTGAATCCCAATGTCACAAATAGGGCATATTAAAACAAAGAGTGAATCCCAATGTCACAAATAGGGCATATTGAAACAAAGAGTGAATCCCAATGTCACAAATATGCCACAGACACTCATGAATGGACCCAGCACAATCAGGTGCTTGACGATTGGCTTATAGTCAGCACACTATAAAAGGCCATTCATACCAAACAATAACTATAAGAAAAACTATAACTAGAATGATATTAGTGTCCACAGTCACCAATGGTAATGAAAGTCTCACCTAATGTAAATTAATGTAATGTCTAAAATTCACTGGTTTCTGATGGACTGTCAGCTTCTTATCATTCTCAAAATGGCTCTGAGAGTGATCTCAATAATATTGTTACACGTTATATTTACACATTTTGTGGTGTAGACCTTGTCATTCATAATAACTAGAGCTATAATTCTTTGCTGTTATAGTTATAGTTATCGTTATAGTTACCAGACCTTAAGGTGCTACACAAAGCAACATGTTGAAGTGAACACTCACCGAGACAATGTAGACACGGATGAGCACTTTGGTCTCGGTGTTGGGGGGTATCCCTTGGTTGATCTTGAACGCTCCGTGAAATTCCCTATTAACATTGTCTGGTAGTTTGTACAGACAGAAACGACCCTAGGGACAAACAGACCAGTAGAAATACACAGAGTAATGTGTCTGTGTGTGTGTGTGTGTGTGTGTGTGTGTGTGTGTGTGTGTGTGTGTGTGTGTGTGCGCGCGTGAGTGTGTGAGTCAACATGAAAGTCTGTCTGGAAACTGTAAAATGTGTTTTTTCTTTGCTCCTTAATGTTTGCTCTAATTACTGTTATTATTCTTATCTTGATGGATGGATGGATATTGTAAAAAGCAGATAGATAGATTCTATTGCTGGTTCCATCCAGCAGAAGAGGGGGGGTGTGTTTTATTCTCACCTTGAACTTGCCAACTAGACGGTCATCAGTAGAGCCCTCATCCTCATTGGCTTTGCCGCGGTACAGCTCAAACGTCTTCACCCAGTCATCAAAATGGCCAAACTCTTCCTCAAGCTCCTTATCATAGATCTGAACCAGCAACACATAATTGTCATTACCACCACCACACTGTGTAAGTGTGTGTGTGTGCTGTGTGTGTGCTGTGTGTGTGTGTGTGTGTGTGTGTGTGCAGACTCTGTGTATCTGTGAAGGGTGTGTGATGTGTGTTTCCATGTTCACACCCTTGGGTGGTGTGTTGTGTGCGTGTGAGTGTGCCTTTAGCTTTGTGCTTGTATATGTACATGCTAAGCCAACTTTGTGAGTCTCTGCATAACTTTATTTGCACATGTGCACAGATTGGTGTGTGTGTGTATGTGTTTGTGTGTATGTGTGTTTGTGTGTGTTTGTGTGTGTGTGTGTGTGTGTGTGTGTGTGTGTGTGTGTGTGTGTGTATGCTTGCATCTGCAAGCTGGAAATGTAAAGTAATGTGTAGTCAGGATGTAGAAAACATCATGCAAAACTTAGCAGCTTGCATTCTTTCCCTCTTCAAAGTCTTACCACAAAATAACACCTTTCCTTCTGTGTCAGTTGCTCCATTTAGGACATAGTCACACAGGACATGTTCACAGAAGAACTGTGTGTGTGTGTGTGTGTGTGTGTGTGTGTGTGTGTGTGTGTGTGTGTGTGTGTGTGTGTGTGTGTGTGTGTGTGTGTGTGTGTGTGTGTGTGTGTGTGTGTGTGTGTGTGTGTGTGTGTGTGTGTGTGTGTAGATTATTTGAGTATGTGTGTGTAGGTGACCTGCAGAGTGGCTAGTTTAGGCTGCTCCGTCATACTCTTGGTCATCTGCACTTTCTGTGAAGTCATCATCTGATCCTTCAGGCCAGTCACTGACAAAAACACACTCTGTTACTGTGCACATCATGAACACATGGACTTGTGCACACGCACACACACAGACACACACACGCACACAGACAAACAGACAAAGAGACAAACAGAGACGTTCACACATACAGTACATGTGAACATCTACATCTAAACACACAGACACACAACTAAACATGAGGAGAACACCACATGGAGAGAGGTTCACACAAATGCCACTAACTGTTCTACAGTTATATCTAGAAAATTCCTTCCTTTACCAGGTAGGACCACTGGTCATTAGAAACCATCAATGCCATCAAAAGCACCACCAAACACCACCAAAGACAAACGGACACAAGCACAACTAATTTCCATGCAGAGATTACAGAGAGAAAAATGGAATTCCATTCAGATTAAGACATTTGTAAGGAAAATAGAATGTGTGAATGGAGTATTGTGCCTTGTTTTCTGATGGGAAACAAAATAAGATCAAATATAATTTTACAAGCCCAATTACAAGGGAGGGATTAAAATAGCCCATTTTGGCTAAATCAATTTTTTTTTTCAAATTCATCTATTTTTAGTAGCTATTTAAGTTCAAGATTTACATATGAAAGTGGTCACAACCATGTTTCATGTTCATGACAGATCTGTGGCAATGCACAGCCTCTTTAATTCCACTTAATTCAACAAAGCCAAGGTAAAAATGTTTTTCCATTCCATGTCCTCTATAAATTTGACTTAGTCCACAGGATTATTTCCCATTTGCTCTTACAGTCTGAAAGGCTGAGTCTGGAGCATAATATTACTGTGTGACTATTTTAGAC
>JAIFZK010000228.1:4232500-4270000 GCA_027481765.1 Tenualosa thibaudeaui | reverse complement strand
ACAAGAGCAGGGGCAGGGGCAGGGGCAGGGGGAGGGGCAGGGGGAGGGGCAGAAACAGGTGTGTACTTGAAGAGGCCGAGGTTGTTGATCATGTGACAGCCCACCAGTGTGCTGCGCCCAAACGCTCTCCAGTCCACCACAGTGATACTGAGAGGCGGGTGGAGGTGCTCATCCTCAGGCAGCTCCTAAACCACAACAACAATAACAATAAAATAATCTTGTGTAAATGGGAAAACACCCTTTGTGAATAGGCCTCCACCAGTTCATATGACATACCTGTATTCCTACACACACACACACATATATATATATATATATATATATATATATATATATATATATATATATATATATATATATATATATATATATATATATATATATATATATCCTTTCAAATGTTGTATACAACTGAATTACACACTCATCTGTATCCTAAAGCCTTCTGGAGGTCTGGTCAAAAGAACTTCAGTCATCACGGTTCCATGCAGTGCGAATGTATCAAACAACTTTTATGATCCGCAAAAAGTTCTAACCGTGTGAAAGGGGCAAATGTGACACTCATCACCCATCCATGTTATATGCAATCGAGAAAGAGTTGGCTTAAGGCCTGCCTTTTGGCTGTTTCTGTTGCTTTTAAATGTGCCCAGGTGAGTAATGGCTGAGTCAATGGGTATGTAATGGGAATGTAACCAGGCACTCCAGGAACTATTGCAAACAGTTGTGTGAGCTTCCTCTTTTTCCTGTGTGTGTGTGTGTGTGTGTGTGTGTGTGTGTGTGTGTGTGTGTGTGTGTACTCACCACATCAAAGGCGTCCACGAGTATGCTGAAGTTAGGGTTTTTCTTGTAGCTCTGGATGACAGAGGAGTTGACCCCTCTCCCAGCACACTCGATAAACACCTGCGGACGGTCAACAGACAGCAGCTGCACCTTCTTCAGCTCACGCAAGCCCCAGAATAGCACCTACACACACAGTGTCACACACAACAAAATATGCATCCAAAGAGTAACATACAAACACACATACAAATAGTTTAAAAAACACAAAGAGTAACACAGTCTGTCTTTCTGTCTCTCTCTTACACACAAATACACACACACACACACACAGTTATTTTTGAGGTCATTTCCTGTTTTAGCCAGTAATGGGAAATAAGATACTAGACAGGCATCAATCTCTCACTGTCAGACACAGACAGGCAGAGGCAGCAGTACAAATCAAATGGGGGTTTAATAAGCCAACAAAACCAGGAAATAACAAAAGTCACGTCCGATACAATAACGGAGGATACAGGGATAACGCTCAGAAGTTAGACAAGCAAGGGGTAACAAAAGTCGCGTCCGCTACTTTAGCGGAGACAACAAAAGTAAACACACAACACTAAACACACAGGAGAATCAGGCGGCGAAACACAATTATACACAGGGCTAGAAAACACTGGGAAGAGAATACAAACTCGGAAGTCTAGGCTCGTGGGGAGAATGACACGGGAGATTGCGGGAGACGGAGGAAGAACAACACACACGTTGGAAGTCCAGGGTAACATTGATGAGACCAGACAACAGGTGAGGCAGAGGGGAGGCTTAAATAGGGAGGACCAGGTGACACCAATTGATACACAGGTGAGGGTGATCGTGCATCAGGAAGGGGAGACGAGCTGTGAGTCTGAGGAGTTGAGTGAGGGGGCGTGGC
This sequence comes from Tenualosa thibaudeaui, assembly GCA_027481765.1. Classification (NCBI taxonomy): domain Eukaryota; kingdom Metazoa; phylum Chordata; class Actinopteri; order Clupeiformes; family Clupeidae; genus Tenualosa; species Tenualosa thibaudeaui. The sequence continues at coordinate 4,268,307 of JAIFZK010000228.1, read as the reverse complement.
CGTGACCAGATCCGATGCCGACCTGACACTCACATTTCTCTTCTTATATATAGACACATATTTTCTTTCTCTCTCAAACACACACAAACGCACACTGAAACAATCGTGCGCATACACACACACACACACACACACACACACACACACACACACACACACACACAACATACAAAAATGCAAAAAAATGTAAGCTGCTTCTACCATAAACATCCTGACTACACATTACTTTACATTTCCAGCTTGCAGAGGTGCACACACACACAAACACACACACACACACATACACACACACACCAATCTGTGCACATGTGCAAATAAAGTTATGCAGAGACTCACAAGCACAAAGCTAAAGGCACACTCACACGCACACAACACACCACCCAAGGGTGTGAACATGGAAACACACATCACACACCCTTCATAGATACACAGAGATACACACACACATCACACACCCTTCACAGATAGACAGTCGGCACACACACACACACCCTTCACAGATACACAGTCGGTGATAACTGTGGTGATTTCAGTGTGTGAGAAGTAAATTACTTATATCACACCACAGAAAAAGGAACTAAAACTGCAAGAAAAGTGGTTGAATGTGTCACACCACAGTGTGTGGTCAGTATAGCATGGGAACATCACCCACAAGAAGTACAGAGTGAACGTGAGTGTCTGTGTGTGTGTGTGCTTGCCTCTGTCTCTTTGTGTGTGTGTGTGTGTGTGTGTGTGTGTGTGTGTCCTTGTATCTGCCTGTCTATCTGGGAGAGTGTGTAGGTATGTGTTTGTTTCTGTCTGCTTCTGTCTGTCTGTCTCTTTGGGAGTGTGAGGTGGTGTGAGGTGGTTTGTGTGTGTGTGCGTGTGTGTGTGTGTCTTAGTTTCACCTCTATCCTGTATCTGCTGAGCACCGGGCGGATGTAGGCAGGGACGGGGTAGACCAGGCCATCAGGCTCATCCAGATCTGGCAGATCCTTCTCTCCAGACTCAGGGATCTAAGTGGATGAAGAAAACAACTTGAACATAAGTCTCCCCCTGACAGGCTGACGCAGTAGAGGGGGCAACACTGGAGGTGTGTGTGTGTGTGTGTGTGTGTGTGTGTGTGTATGCGTGTCTATGAGTGTGTGATGGTCTGTCACCTGAGCTAAAAGGTGGCCAACAGGTCTCCCCCTGACAGGCTGCCGCAGTAGAGGGGATAGTACTAGAGGTGTATGTGTGTGTGTGTATGTGTGTGTGTGTTGGTCCCTCACCTGTATAAGCTCAAAGGTGGCCAGCAGGTCTCCCCCCGAAAGGCTGCCACAGTAGAGGGGATAGTACTGCAGGTGTGGGGGCCGGTAGGGCTCATGAGACACGCGAACTACGGGTACCACCACAGATGAGCCCAAGTACTCTGGCTTACCCTGCAGGATGGGGGCAGGGGTGTGATTAGTCACAGAGATCAGACAAATTGCCTGAATTCCAATGTTCCCCCTATGCCCTCAGCCCTGAAGCCTGTGTGTTTCAGAAATTGCTCCTGGACAATTTGCCTGAATCCCAATACCTCATTTTAAGCCCTGAACCCTCAACCAGACAGTGCACATACAGCACCTAACACACACACGCACACACACACAAACACATATAAACGCACACATACACACACTGCTCTCTCTCTTTTTCTCTCTCTCTCTCACACACACACACACACATGCACACATTTGACAAGCCTGTTGGTTCTTACCAGAGCATCATCATCATAGACTTCAATGACGAGGGAGGGGGGCTCTTTGGCCAGTTCCTCAAGGTCTCCGTACAGAATCACCCTGTTCACCAGTAGCATCTGGTTCCAGGTGGGCGTCAGGGTCTGATTGATGATCTGATACAATCAGGGATAGATTAGTAGGGTGTAATTGGTATATGTATTGGTAACTGTAATAAAGTAGTGGGGTCTAGTTAAAGACCTAAAAATATCTAATCAGAATTATTAAAATATCTTTGTAATAATCTATCATTGTATAAAGAACTGTCACTGCAAAAACTGTCAGAACAAAGCCTGTTCCTTTGTCACTTTAGGGGTATCTTTTAACAGTACCAATTTCTTAAATAATCTGATCTCTATCTCTATTCTCTCTGATATCTGATCAAAGCCTTTTCCTTCTGAGGTAAATCTTACAAACATCCCTGAGCCACTGCCATGCCCCCTACATGCGACTGTAAATATTGCACTCAAATCAAACACGTGTATGTTATGTTAGCGTTAGCATGTTGTTTTTTTTGTTTTGTTTTTTTCCTCCTGATCTGTCTTGTCCTGCTGTTTTTCCTACTTTTGTATTTGTTTGTATATATCTTTGTATGTCCATACATGTATCTCTATGTATGTGCGTCTTTGAGTGCTCAGAAAAGCGCTATATAAAACCTATTATTTATTATTATTATTATTATTATTATGTTGTGTGCCTTACCTCTGTGGTCTGGCAGTTGTTGATGAAGGAGACCCTGGCGAATGGGTCTGAGAGGCCAGAGGTGTCGGCACCGATTAGCCCACGGGCCTGGTACATGTGGGCCCGCATCTGGAAGTGGTGCTGGTCTGGGGACACCACAATCAACCCAGTTCATAAGACACAAACACATACTCTTACTGGAGCCCTTGTGCAGATTCAGGATTTGCAGGTTTAACTGTCTGTTTTCAAGGGTTTACACTAAGTGACTATGTGATCATTAAAGGAAAATTCTGAAGCATTTCAACCAATAGCCCTAATAGGAAGAACCAGAATATTAAACATATGCTGATGCTGATGCTGACCTAATGGAGCAAGGATTGAAATGCTCTGGGACTTTCCTTTAAGAGTCTTACCTCTGTATAGCAGGAAGGCAGGTGGAGCCCCAGTTCTCTCCTCTTGCCAGCCAGCCTGCAGCGCCTCAAAGCCTGATGGGAGATTGTCCATCATGTGGGTACAGTTTTGGCAGGTGCCCAGCCACAGGTAGACGTCGAGCTTGGCTTGCACAGTCCAGACATTCCCCAACCTACCTGGAGGCTACAGGTAAGGACACAAGTGACAACCTTCTACTTTGTGCATCTACCTGAAGGAAGAGTTCTGTTCTTTGAGGAAGGGGGTTCTAAGCAAATATACCTTGAGAAAGAGTTGTCTAAACATGTATTCCTTTAAGAGGGTTCTAAGCTTATGTAGGTACTTAAAGAAAGAGGGTTCTAAGCTTATGTATGTACTTTAAGAAAGAGGGTTCTAAGCTTATGTATGTACTTCAAGAAAGGAGGTTCTAAGCTTATGTATGTACTTTAAGAAAGAGGGTTCTAAGCCTGTGTACCTTGAGAAAGAGGGTTTTGATCTTGCCACAGTCCCGACCCATCTCCTCTGGGTTCTCTGAGTAGAGAAGGTGCCGGGCTGGTATCCGGGCATACGCAACGCGCTTGTTGTTGCTAAGCAACCACACAAAGACATCTGGAAGAGTGTGCTGGGGCTGGAGGAAGTAAAATACACACACACAGACACACACACACACACACAGACACACACACACACAGACACACACACAGGAACAACAAGTGGTTGTGTGTAAATAATAAAAGAATCCATCTGACCTTGCAGTCTCAAATATATTCACCCACTCATGAACAACTTAAAATTAAAGGATTTTCTAAAACCTGTAATAAAAAAAAACAACATGTGAGTGCTTTTAAATCACATGTATGTAGCTGATGCCAATATCAATCTTCTAACGCCAACATGTGTTACTAGTCCTTTTTTATTTTAAATACATGCATACAGACAATAATACATTTCTTCCCTTTCTGTTTTGCACACACACACACACACACACACACACAGACAAACCTCTTCCACAAGGAAGCGTAGTCTCTGTGTGAGTTTCTGGGCCTCCTGCAGGAGCTCCTTCACAGTGACAGGCTTCCTCTTGGGTGCCGTAATCCCACCAATCAGTTCAATGATGCTCTCCTGCACAGCCACCACACACACAGTGTTCTATCAGCTTCACAGTACTGAATCACTTACATTTGGTGTATTTGAAGAGCTCAGATGCAAAACCCATGTTCAGAAATATGCAAAAATTAAGCTGTTTTTATAATCATTTCCAAGTAATCTCTATCAAACTGCAATTTAAATATGATTAGCAAGTAAAAAGAAATCGATCCAAAACAATCCAATTGTAGGTAGACTGATCATTAAGTTATCAAAATTATATCATATATTTATGCAATTCATTGCAAATGGACTTAGAGGGTTTAGCATCTGAACTCTTTATTTGGTTACTGAGTGTGTGGTTCCAGCACTGCCTCCTGGTCGATCACACTGTATTACATCATGTCTGTAGCCACTGTATTTACTACAGTCCTCTAAAAAAGAGGGTTTTGTATCTCAACAAGATCAACCTGGTTAAATAAAGGTAAATATTCTATAAAATAATATGATTTATCAGCCAGATAAGTTTTCTGATCGGCTGGCAAGGTGTCCGTTATTTCCTGACACCTATGATGTAGATCTGGTAAAAAAGTTCACTGTTCCATTTCAGTGCTCTTTAGAATGGAAACTGTAACAACCAAATACACTACATCAGCCTTGCACCATGAGGCGTCTAGACTACACCAAAGCTACAAACTAGATGTTTTTGTAGATCACTGCTTAAAGAAAATAATTTAATAAATTTAACAATAAATATGTCAACCGGGTGATAAGTAGGATAACGAACGCCAAGGTATCCCGATACAGGGGAATAATGGACTCTGCCTTCGGCATCGTGCGGCTCTTCGCCCACACCTCGTCTATTATTCCCCTGTATTGGGACACCTCGGCAGCCGTTATCCCTAACATAATATAGTTATTGAGCATTTTATTATCTGTTATTCTACAAGGGCAGATATTCCCACCAGTTCCTGTTTGCACAGAGTCAGGCGCTTCTTGTCCAGCAGGGTGAGATGGTTGCCCTTCACCTTCCTCTCAGCAAAGCCAATGAAGCTCCTGCAGATGGATGGAGACGGCCAGTCACACACAGCGTTATAAATAAGTCATTTCTCAATACTAACACTTAGCAGCATAACTAATCTATCTCACCATCACTCACTCACTATCTGCATAACTAATCTATCTCACCATCACTCTCTCTCTCTCTCTCTCTCTCTCTCTCTCACACACACACACACACACATACACATATGAAGTATCTGTGTTCTCATGCATGTATGCTATCGTGATGGGCCCCATCTGGAATAGCCCCTGTGTGTGTGTGTGTGTGTGTGTGTGTGTGTGTGTGTGTGTGTGTGTGTGTGTGTGTGCTTGTAGCTGTCAGTCTGTCTGGGAGTGAGTGTGTAAGTGAGTGAGTGTGTGTGTCAGTGTGTGAGTGTGTGTGTGTGTTCTTGTATCTGCCTGTCTATCTGGGAGAGTGTGTAGGTATGTGTTTGTTTCTGTCTGCTGCTGTCTGTCTGTCTCTTTGGGAGTGTGAGGTGGTGTGAGGTGGTTTGTGTGTGTGAACTCTATAGGTTGTATTCTGAATGTTCTGTTGTGCTGGACTTAGCTGGTCTACAGGTTGTGTTCTGTGGTGCAAGTCTTACTTGGCATTCTTGTAGAACCCTATGCATTGTGTTCTGAATGTTCTGCATCCCTGTAGAACTCTATGGGGTGTGTTCTGTTGTGCTAGTCTTACCTTGCATCCCTGCCAAACTCCTGAAAGACCAAGTGGAGATGAGGCTCCGCCCCTGGGTCAAGCAGCTTGTTTAGTGATACTGCTTTGGCCACACCTTCTTCCTGTGATTGGGCAGGGCAATGCAGTATCAAAGATGTGCATTAACTGAACAAATTTAATAAAAATAAATGAAGAAAAATCTGGCAAAGACATATTCATTCATATTCATCACATATTAATTTGTTACATAATTTAAACCATTTCTGCACTGACCATTCTCTAAAATGTGCTTGTGTGTGTGGGTGTGTGTGTGCGTTTGGTGACTAGACATACAAATGTGATGGTGATAATCCTGTTATCCAGGATGCTGGTGTAGTCTATAGGTATATGTAGACTAGCATGTGTGTGTGTGTGTGTGTGTGTGTAGGGTGAGGTGGTTAGACATACAAATGCAATAGGAATGATGTCCAGGAGTGTTTAGATTTTGTAGACTGGTGTGTGCGTCTGTGTGTGTATGTGTATGTGTGTGTGTGTGTGTGTGTGTGTGTGTGTGTGTGTAAGGGGTGGCTGAACATACAAATGCGATGGCGATGCTGTCCAGCACGTTGGAGTAGTGCAAACGGTAGGTGCGGTCCTCCCAGCAGCTCATCACGTGGATGCAGGGCTTCTTCTGCTGGATTGGCAGGTAGGTGTAGTTCCTGTGGACACAGGCCAGAGCACAGCCAGTACAGCATACACTGACGCTACCGTAATGACCACCTGCACTCTCATGCCCAGCACAGGAGAAATAGGTTGCACTTTGCATATGTCAGTATTTGGTTCCATTAAACTATACCATTTGTAGTCAGCACAGAGAAGTGTGTTGGGATCAAGATTTTCTTGCAATTAAGAAAACATGGGAAAGACCATGCGCACCATACATAAAGCATTACATTCAAATGCCATATCCACCAGAGAACAGCCTACAATGAGAAATAAATGCCATATCCACCAGAGAACAGCCTACAATGAGAAATAAAGGCCATATCCACCAGAGAACAGCCTAGACCAAGAAATAAAGGCCATATCCACCAAAGAACAGCCTACAACGAGAAATAAAGGCCTGCCTCTAATACAAGGCCTGCTCAAAATAAAGTAATGTTGACTGGTATTCAGCTGATGCATTTATCCAACGTGACAACATGGGGCTTGAGAATAGTGTTGTCAACACTGTGTTGTTTATGTGAGGTACACCTGTTCCTACATGTCTCCATCGACAATGATGGGTTTCTCTGAGGGTGTGGTGGACTTATGTGAGGTACACCTGTTCCTACCTGATTCCATCGACTAAGACGGGTTTCCCTGGGGGTGTGGTGGACTTGCAGAGCAGAGGATCCTGAGGATCTAGAAGGGGTGTGGTCTGGAAGGAGTCAGGTTCCAATGATTCAGTCCCTCCTCTCCTACTCCTACTCAGCCCATGGGTACCCACCACATTGCTCCCATAATTCCCTGCACACACATCATATGGAGACACCAAGGTGAAGCTTTATACTTCCACGCTATGACACACTATGACCTTGTCAAAAGATGAACAGAAAAAAAATATATTTCTATCTATGAAATGAAATTATTAATTTGATAGTGATGGTAAAATACAATGACAAGCATTTGGATGTGTGTTGACTGGTGTGTGTGTGTCTGTGTGTGTGTGTGTGTGTGTATAAGGGGTGACTGGACATACAAATGGGATGCCAAAGTTGTCTAGGACATTGGGGTAGTGCAGGCAGCAGGCCTATTAACTTGATGTTGACATACTGAATATTAAAATACATATATTAAAAGTGTATTAATTGTTTGCATTATTGATTAAAACTGGGAAATACCAATTGTGAATTCAAAGTTGATGGGTCGATCACCGATCTTCCTATCAATCAATGAGGCTTCAAACACAGCGCCAAACAGCATGAAACTTTCCTGATCTCCTGCTTCTGCCTGCAAAAGAAACATCACATTGTGAATAACATCTGTTTCCTTCATAAAATAAGCCAGGTTCAATCAATCATTCATCTTTATTTATGCAATACTTCAGGTAATCATAATGGGACCAGTGCAGCTTCTATACATACAGACAGACATGACCTCAACTTGAACTAGGCCTATCTGGATTATTCCTGTTCTTTTTAGGATTCCTCTTGTTCTTGGCTCCATAGCTTTCATGTGTCCCATGCTTTACCTCTCTCTCTTTCTTTTTCTTCTCTTTCTATGTCAGTTTATTAGCCTTCATTTTTGCTCTCTCCTTCACTGGCTGGATCCCAGTGCCCCTACAAACCCTGAGCACTGAACGCATGAATCAGATTAAAATCATGGCAGTTAAGTTTAAGAAGGTGCGGTGCTTAGGGCTTAGAGCAAACATGGGCATTCAGCTCCTTTCTCTCTCTCTCTCTCACCTTAGCTGGGTCCTCCACAGGGATGACCTCAGGTCCTGCAGCCTTGCCCTTGTCCTCCTCCCCCCCTGCACTTCCTCCGGCTCCCCCTGCCTGCTCCTTTCCCGCCAGCTTCCCTCCTTTCTCCTTCAGCAGTGGGGACTTGAGCTCCTTGGCTGTGCGCGTCATCTTGGTTTCCACGGCGCTGGCGCCAGACAGGATCTCCACAGCCAGCTCGATGTAGACGCGGCCTCGAAACGACGCTCCCTCCCCCATGCCCTCGTTCAGCTCACTGTTGTCAGCCAACCCATAGATGTTGATCCAGGCCGGTCCGAACGTAGGCAAGAAACCTGGGGAGAGAGTGGAGAAAACAGAAGAGAACCAGCGCCAGATTAAGAACCTAAGAACCTTAGAACAGTCTGGGAACAATAAAATGACATGTTGAGGAAGCAGCAGCCATCACAGACAGGTATGTATACACCTGTTAGTGAATTTGAAAGGCCAGGAGACACATTCATCACCACGAAAATCATTTTAGATGTGAGTTCAATATCCACTAAATAAATATTATGGACTAAAAGATTTATGACATTAGAATCTTTAGTCATGATGTGCTGTTTTATGGTGTGCTATAGTTGATGACTCCTGAAGCCCAAATTCCTCATAAATAACAGTTCTTCATATATTTTCATTTGGATGACTTGACAATCACCCTAACAAAAGAATTACAAGGGAAGTACTCTTACTAGAAAGCCTATCTGGTCGCAGATCTACATGTATAGGTGTTGCACAATACCTTTATCCCCGTCCTGGTCGTTGGAGATGCGACGCAGGTCAATATAGTGAGTTCCTATGGCAACGTCATTCATGCTGCCTTCATCTATCAACTGGATTTTGACGCGCTGACAGAGCGGGGGAAACATCTCCTTAAAGACGATCTGTTCGTTCCACACCGGCTCCGCTGTGCTCTTCTGGGTCGAGGTCCGACCCTGAAATGCCAGACACCAGCGGGAGAGAGAGAGGAAGACAGAAGGTGCAGAGCAGAAGGTGCTAAATGCCAGTATCCCCCCTAACCCTAATCCTAACCCATGACCCCTCAAATACTCAACAGCAAAAATCAGCAAATCATGAAGTTGCTACATGTCAGGTAGGTAGTTCTTTGGGCTCAGTAGAGCTATTAGAATTCAGACAATATTTCTACATCCTTTTTGTAACCATTTTATGCCACAGCCTCTTGTTTCGAAGCGGTTGGAGAAAACACACATTCTGGCAATCTGCTACAGCTGAAAACGCACAGCACTAGATGTGATGTCACCCTGTCTGTGGTCTGCTGACTGGATGTGCAAACTCAGTGAGAGCCAGATCCAAGCCCTGGTACTCCTCCATAAGCAGTCTTTTCATAAAGAGATAGTTAAAGGAAAAGTGTGGTGTCAATCAACCCAAACCAACCCTGTTGTTCAAGCTTGCAGAGTGCTGCTAGCAGCAAGAGGAATAAGAAAAGTAACACACAGACCGGCTTCCTTAAAATTAACATATCTGAAGTAAATATTGCCCTGGACACTTACCACTTGGCCATAGAAGGACACTACCACATAAGGGTCTATGAGGGCGGTGTTGTCCCCGATGAAGGCTTTGGTGACATTGGCCATAATGCCGGAGTTACTGCGAGGCAGGCCCTCCGCTCGAAACACCTTCACATAGAACCGGGCCCAGGGGCGTTCTGAGGGAAAGCCCAGGGGCAACAAGAGGTTTCTGGGGTCAAGGGTCACAGGAAAATAGGGAGAAGACGAAAAGTAAAGTTACCCACTTGAACAAGTGCCCATTGAACAAACCTGAAGCTTTTCAAGTACAGATTTAGATAAAAAATAAAAATGAAGGATGTCTAAAATATGCCTATTTTTTTTTTTTTAATGAGCTGTAAACACAATAAAACAAGGAGAACTTCCAAAACAATGAAAAACCTGTCCTCAAACTTGCAGATGTTTTTGTTTATCAGCAGATAGATCAGTGGCGAGTACTATTTGAGTCCACAGGAGCCATGGTTTACACAGATAATTTACATATTATTCTACAATATTTGCACCAGTGGACCGCACCTTAAGTCCCCATTAGCACTGTGTGCTCACCAGGCAGAGTGGTTTTAAGCAATAAAGTTTACAACTTCACTTGATAGATTAAGAGATTAAGAAAGACAGCTGTCCCTTGAAGAAAACCTTGGAGAAAAAAAAAACACATGATAGAAATGTGAGCTCAAACTAGCATGTTCTGTTTTCTTCTTGTTGTTGAGAGGGACTTTTATTTAGATATGACAGTGAGGAGTGAAGGGAAGTCAGTGTGTGAGAGAGCTGGGGTGGACCGGGATAATGAACACGGATCAGATTCAATCCCAGATACCTTTATACCCTGTCTATCCCCGAGTATGGTATAGACACTGTAGATCCTTGCACCACAGTGCCCCAAGCATGTTTTCTTAATCGCTGAAACAAGTACTTAGTTAATTAATAAAGGACATGAACAAAAGAACAACATTACTTTTCAATGACTTCCTCAGCATCGCTAAACTTCTGTGAGGGCTGTGGCCCATCACCCTTTCCAGTGACGCTGATGTCACACTTCAGGTAACCTTTGATCCCGGCTTGGATGTTGCTGGGGTCCATCAGCACTGCCCATTTGTTCATAAACTGATGACCTTGGAGACCAAAAGAACCAGGAGGACTTTAGAGATTGGAATCAAATGTGCATTCAAAGGCAGTGTCTCCCTGTATTCCTGAGGTCTGGGAATAATGGAAACGATCACCCCATTTTCTTTTTCGACTGTACTTTGTGGTCGGAAAGTGGGAAAGACATGGACGCCACCACAAAGAGTGACACACACACATGAACACACTATGCAAGGCCACTCATGATTCCTGTCAACATTATAAACATTCAAGAATTCATAACACACTGTATCAGGCATAATCTAGTTCCCAAGAATAACCAAGAATAAGCACTTATGAGATGATGCCCAACAATATTTTCACTGTCCAACCCATTGCCTTCCAGTATGAATAGACTTACTGTGGTTTCCTCAAACTAATAATACATGACATGCACACTTACTGATAAGTACTGTACTGACATTTCATTTGTGAAAATTACTACAGTATATGTGAGACAATGCAATGAGGGTCACCTGGCTCGTTGTAGATTGTTCCAACATCAAGCTTGAAAGAACCAATGCAAAAGCCTCTCATTAGCTTGGAGTGCATCACCTGAAGTAAAGAGATTATTATACAAAGGGTGTGCATAAATAGATTAGATAGTAGTTAAATGTATGATTTAAATCATAGATCTGGCAGAACGGCCTGGTTAATTCAGTAGAGATATGTATTGGTCCACTCACCGACAATTTGATGACTTTGTCAAAGATGGTCTCTTGTGGGCCGAAAAAGTCAAACACGAAGTACTGCTCAGGCATAAAACATATTTCAACGATATCAGTGGACAGATCAGACACATACTCCATCCGCCCCCTCCTCGGTTCCATGCAAAGGTGCTGGTTGTGAACTAGAGGGCCCAATTTAGACCATTTTATCATAGTTCCAAATGTTTGGACTGACTGAGAATTAAACTGGTATTGAAAATGAAATGAATAATTTTGATTAGCCTACAGGCCTACCTCGTTATAAAAGGGGGCATTTGTCCCCTCTTTGACCGTAGTCTGTTTCCTCTCATCTCCAACTTCCATCACTACACTGGGGTCAATGTTCTCCCCTACCAGTTGCTTTGCCTCTGTAATGTTGATAGAGATCTGCATGAAGAAAGTAAAGTCAGGAGTCAGACGTTTAACAGTGCACAGTGTAGTTTACGTGGGAATGTGTAACTTATCACCTGGAAAGTTTTCGGTCTGCTCTCGCCCTGCAAAATCTTGGGTTGAAGTTTGGACCTGTATGTAGCCCAGTAAACAGATCCAGTTACTTTTCCAACCAAACAGGTGAGAGAATGAGAAGGGGTCAAAGGTCACATGTACCTCTTGGTGTGGGGCACCTCTCTGAATAGGGACAGGCTTGAAGACCCAGTCAAAGTAGTAATCTCAGAGATATCTTCCACTGAGGGCTCGTCCAGACCCGACTCTCCCTCAGACCCCTCTGCACAACAGACAAAGACAAAATCATAGAGAGAGCAGCAAAAATGTATGCAATACAAAACAATACAAAATGAATGGGTGGGTAAAATAACAGGATTTCCATTGTTAACCAAAGACCAAGTGTTTCACAGAAGTAATGTTGCAGTGACCTTGCCATGCTCATGTCTATGCTTTTTTTCAAGTTTATGGATTATGTTTTCTAGCATTTTTACCGTCACAATCACTGTCGTCTGACACTGACAAAATATTCCTTTGGTTTAGCCAGAGCCATAGAGAGAGGCTCTGAGTTTAGTTAAAGCAAATAATGCCTAAATTTAGTATCTCCAACTCAGAACAAAAACAACACCAGCTTAATGTCATGATAAATATGATAAATACATCTTAACCTAGTGAATGTCTATAATCTACACATTTATTACACAGGGAGTGTTTTCCATCTAACAGCATCAGACTAGACTCAGACACAAGTGTGGTTATTTTGAGAGAGTCATAACTGTCCCTCTCACATATGTAACTCTCACTGTCTTCTGATCTGCATACAGGAGCATGTTTACTTTCAAGGCCTTACCCAGTGCACCTTTGTTTGCCAAGACCACATCCTTGTTGGCTTTCTTCTTCTTCTTTTTCACCTTGATACCAAATAATTTCCTATGAATAGCAAAATATACAGCATATATAGTTTCTTAGGTTAGATAGTTAACTAATGCCTTAGGCAAATACATACCAAAAAATATAAACCATACCATAAAAATCCAAACACATACAGAGACAAACAAACTTACAAAGTGATCTCAGACAGATCTATAGACTAAAAACTACTGTAAACTTGCTGTGCATCTCCGTAAACGTGACTTGTCCCTCTGCCTGCTCTGCCAGAAAACTAGCCCAATAACCTGTGACTTGTGCCTCTGCTCTGTCTCTTGACACATATCTGAATAATTGCAAAACCATCCATCATTTGCCCTGCACACTTACCGCTGTGTTCTCGGGGTATTCTTCTCCGGATCCATGTCTCACAGGGGCCTTGGGATATAGAGTCCTTTGCTGGCACCACTGCTTCTGACCACCACACTCTTTTACAGTACAGAATCAAGACCCATCAAACATGCTGATGTGTCCGATGACTGACATGAGAGAGAGAGGGAAAGAGAGTGAGAGAGAGAAAGAGAGAGAAATAGAGCTGGTGAGAGCTAGAGATGAACATAGGAGGTGACAGTTCTGCATACACCCTCCCCATTGGACCACAGAGTATGTTTGACTTTCTGGCTAGAAGGTAAATTCTGCATGTGTGTGGTAAGCAGGCTTGGCTGTTAGCTGTAAATTAGCACTAAAGTGTACAAGCTTCCAGAGAATCTGTCTTGGACATAATGAGAATCTCTTGTGCCAGCCTACAAATATGACAAGCACCCAAATTCCATTTCCTTCATTGTTAATTTGGGAATAAATATGCACTGAATGCATTAAAAGATAAAGTAAACTTATTTTGTACATGGACACTGTCCAAGCATTGGCAATGTTACCCCCCACTGATGATGTCAGTGCCAAAACAATAAATACTTCTCTTTTGATAGATGCAAAACGGAAATGATACAGTCTACAAAAATCATATGAAGGTGAGAGAAAGATGTCTCTGAAGATCATCCAGGTTGCAATAGAACTCATTCAGGGATGAACTGTTTACCCTTTGTGTGGTGGAACAGGATGTGTAAAACTGGTAGCAGAACAAATATAATCCTAGTAAACACTTCACTTAAGTTTTTTTTTTTAGGTTTGATTTTTATGTTGCATTAAACTAAATATTGCCTCAAACATACAGTGCGACTCAAAGGAGCATGTCTGGATTAAGACACTATGTTAACTTTTTATATACATATATATACTTTTTATACTGGCGTACATTTTCCAAATGCACAAGTTTGGTGCATAAAACATGAGCAAGATTCCCATACACTGAATTTGTTGTGTATGTTAGTGTGGTTAATAGCCTATCAAAATTAAATGCATTTCTTAAAATGGCCAATAAGAAGGTGAAGAGACCCAAGTTAAACAACCAATCAGAACGTCTATATTACTCCATAAGAATCGGCAGTTCAACGGTCATTCCGGGGAAGGGTATTTCTCAAGTCTGAGAGTGGGTGGGAATCAGGTCTTACTATCCACCTAGCTAAAATTTACTTTTGGTAGTAGTTTAATATCAGTAATCACAGTTATAACAAAAATGAGGGAAATCGTCCATTTGCAAGCAGGTCAATGTGGCAATCAGATCGGCGCCAAGGTCAGTAACGCGAATTACTTGTCTTATAAAGTATAATGTAATATAAACTATTATATGTGAAAGTTACCTGACTGAAAGGGCAAGCAATAGTGCAGCACAATGCTTCGGCATATTTCGACAGAAATGAACAAAATGAAGCTAGCTAGACGTTCCTTTGGTCTAAATAAGGATGACGGTTTAGTCGAGATCTCCATTGCTAACATAAGCTAACTTAGCAATTGCTTAGTAACGGAACTACTGAGCGGGATATTATAGCTTTTAGACAGGAGTAGGCTAGGTAATGCAAATGCAAGATAATGTTTGTCGTGATTGAAATATTCGTCATATCAAGGTGGTAACATTAAATGTACGAAATGCTGATTTGTTGACTGATAAACGAAACTCAGTGTCGAAAATTTTAGACGAATGTTCAGGATGGGAACATTTCCCAGTAAAGTGTCAAACAGACATGACCTGCGGTCGTAGCATGGCTAACTAAGAGCAAGCGTGTTAACAGTCATTTATGCTACCACGTGTCTTGCAGTTCTGGGAAGTAATCAGTGACGAGCATGGCATCGACCCAACTGGAACTTACCATGGCGACAGCGATCTTCAGTTGGAGAGAATAAATGTATATTATAACGAGGCCACAGGTATGCATTAATTTAAAGAAATTGTATAATCGTGTGCTAACGAAGTATGCCTACTGACGCATTGCGCCTCCTTTCCGTAGGTGGAAAGTATGTCCCTCGTGCGATCTTGGTGGACCTTGAGCCAGGGACTATGGACTCTGTGCGCTCGGGGCCATTTGGACAGATCTTTCGCCCAGACAACTTTGTATTTGGTATGAATCTGACACGCCCCATGACGCACTGATTTATCAAAAGAATTTGATTTTAAAAATATAAATATTATAATAAATTCACATTTAAAACATTTTTACAGAATTTAGTAAATCATGACGGTGTGATATTGTAGAGATAAATACAGTAAGCTTTTTTAGATCAGGTGTGTGTGCCTTGAAATTAAAACCGTTTCCTTATATTTTGTTGTATACAGGGCAGAGTGGAGCTGGTAACAACTGGGCCAAGGGTCACTACACAGAGGGAGCAGAGCTGGTGGACTCAGTGCTTGATGTAGTGAGAAAGGAGGCCGAAAGCTGTGACTGTCTCCAGGGTTTCCAGCTCACCCACTCCTTGGGCGGTGGCACCGGATCTGGCATGGGCACCCTGCTCATCAGCAAAATTCGTGAAGAGTATCCCGACCGCATCATGAACACCTTCAGTGTGGTGCCCTCACCTAAGGTATCTGATACAGTGGTGGAGCCCTACAATGCCACCCTCTCCGTCCACCAGCTGGTGGAGAACACAGATGAGACGTACTGCATTGACAATGAGGCCCTGTACGACATCTGCTTCCGTACCCTGAAGCTGACCACGCCAACCTATGGTGACCTAAACCACCTGGTCTCAGCGACGATGAGCGGCGTCACCACCTGCCTGCGCTTCCCCGGCCAGCTCAATGCCGACCTCCGCAAACTGGCCGTCAACATGGTGCCCTTCCCCCGCCTTCACTTCTTCATGCCTGGCTTTGCCCCCCTGACCAGCAGAGGCAGCCAGCAGTACAGGGCCCTCACCGTCCCTGAGCTCACCCAGCAGATGTTCGATGCCAAGAACATGATGGCCGCCTGCGACCCGCGCCACGGGCGCTACCTCACTGTTGCCGCCGTTTTCCGCGGACGCATGTCCATGAAGGAGGTGGATGAGCAGATGCTCAATGTCCAGAACAAGAACAGCAGCTACTTCGTGGAGTGGATCCCCAACAACGTGAAGACCGCCGTCTGCGACATCCCACCCAGGGGGCTCAAGATGGCCGCCACTTTCATTGGCAACAGCACCGCCATCCAGGAGCTGTTCAAGCGCATCTCAGAGCAGTTCACTGCCATGTTCCGACGAAAGGCTTTCCTGCACTGGTACACGGGCGAGGGCATGGACGAGATGGAGTTCACAGAGGCTGAGAGCAACATGAATGACCTGGTGTCCGAATACCAGCAGTACCAGGATGCCACTGCAGAGGAGGAGGGCGAGTTCGAGGAGGAAGGGGAGGAGGACATGGCATAAAGATTTGTTTCCTGCTCTATTTACAGCGCTTTCAGACATCCTTTCTTTCCTACCAAACCTCTTGATCTGCTTATATCCGTTCAAAATAAATGTTAAATTGTTTCTGAAAAACTACTCGTTTGTTCATTGTCCATGAACAGTTTGTTGTAAATGTTGCCATTTTTATTAGTTATTAGATATGGTTGTCATATCATGTTGTAAGTCAGGGACTGATTGGCTTAAGCAAAGTGTAAAATTGTTGTTTGTACAGCTTATAAATTGTTATTCAGGATGTCCATCTTTAGTATGGCATTGTGCAGATACAGAAGTAACTAAAGTTGCAACTGACGAAAAAAACGGTGTCAACGTTATTACATGTTATATGTATTTTCAAATCAAATTGTAATAAAGCTATGGTTGTGCGTTGAATCGTCTGGAGGTCGTGGGTTTTTATGCATATTCGTGACTTAACTTCAACCAGGATGTGTAAGCGCATTTTCTCGGGTTTGCAGAAGTATGAAATGCAGTTATAGTGTTGGCAAGACTTATTTGTTTTCAAAGAATTTCAAATGGGCTTCTAGGACATGGCACGTTCAGGTCTGGAACGAGATCGAGAGAAATTAAATATCAGTAGCCACAGCAGAATGCACATTAGAATATACAATGATTCTAAAGATTCATGGTCCATATTGGGTATATGGACGTAGGGTTAGTCCATATTTATAGGTGACAACTAAATATGAACATTATCATAGGTTGCTGTTTTTCCTTTGGGTCAGCGTCGTAGTATTAATAGACAGCCAACGTTAGTTATCTAGGCTTACTTGCGAGATCAACCAATTTCAGAAACACTCGAACTGCCAGCTCAGATCTTTTGTATTTGTGTCATCCACTTGTTCATAACCGTTGTTTATGGTTATTAGTTATATGCATACGATTTTATCTAAAGCGACCTACATACAAATAATGGGTGAAAAAATATCTAGCGTATTTTCGACACAAAGGCCACTCAGCGCTTAAACAACGACGGACGTAGTCAAAAGACGAATATAAAAGTCCATCCATGAGTAGTGAGGTAGGCTGGGCTAATCGTAATCATAGTTCGCACCGGTTTGCTCATTATTTTAAGCTCAAAACGTGGAGAGAGGCTAAAGTGGCGATTTTATTTGCATACAAAACTAAACATTGCTGTTCTTACCACTGGTATGAACCAAAGTACGTCCTTTGTCACTGCGTCAAAACGCTAACAGGCCTGTTAGATGCTGGGAATATATTTTGGTTGAAATGGCTGGATTCTAATATCCCTACCTAAACCCTGGGTCTGTCCAAACTGATCTCAATAATTTTCCTGTTTAGCTGATTAATTCTTCAAGGGTTTAGGTTAAGGGAGGTCATACAATTATGTCTTTTGGACATAACAGAACCAGTTTACCATTCAGTTGCAGGCTTGACCTTAACCCATCCATTCTTTAATTACAAAATTACATGAATGCATTAACGGTGCACCAGCCTACGTTTGCATGCTACAGGAGGCAGTGCTTTGCCTATGTACAGAATCGTTCACAGTAACTACTAAAATCAGTAACAAGTCTTAGAGTTCTGAAAGGGGCTTTTGATTCAATTTTAGTGTTTGCCTGCAGTTGTAACCTTACATTTTAAACAAGGCAAACAGCTGGACTCTCTGCACAAAGATTTGCTGTAATGGCATAAAATGGCATAAATATTTTTGTTAAAAAAAGATGAATGATTCTCTTTTAAGTGTTCCAATAGGGTAAACATATTTTTTTCTTGAAGCCATTTGGAAGCTCATACAAAATGAAAAGAATAGTAAAAAAAAAAAACAACATTATTAAACAAATACAATTACAAGTCTATGGAAAGAAAATACATATTTCCAGCTCTTTCTTGCTATCATCAAGCATGAGAATAGGCTTTCAGAGAAGCCAGCCGAGTGATCCGAGTCTTGTCCACTATCTTTATCCTGTAGCCATTACGCCCATTCAGGCCACACTGCTTGTGCTCTCTGTGATCTCTGGGAATAGAAGGCAGACAAACAAACAAAGCACAGGTTACACTGTGTTTACAGAACAAACTGGGAAATTCTGCTCATTTCAAGACAGGTTGCAACACAAATGTATTATTTTGCATTATTTATTAGTTATATATAGTCTATATGTGTACTAGATGAGTATACAGAACAAGAATAGCGAAAGGTCGCTGAGCTGTTCTGTGTTCTATATCAGGCAAAGCAGCACACATATCTGACTTGGTTCAGTTGGTTCTGGACAGGACCAGAGAGGATCTAAAGTGGGCTACAACGGGAGCACTAAGACAAGTCCACACAACCACATGCATCTGGTCCCAGGGCTGTTAGTAAGTGACTTTGACCTTGACTGCAAGAGCACATTTAGCTATTTTTGTTGTTGTTGTTGTTGTTGTTGTTGTTGTCAAAAACAAACAGTGCTTTTTACAGTGCAAAAATTTTGCAATGTCTTGATAAATACCTTTGCATATATTATTTTGAGACTTGAATGTAAGTCATAACAATACATGTGGAAAAGAAATACAATTGTGTTTTCAGAACTATTGCACCTATTGCACCTTGCATTTTGGGGGATTTCAGCAAATGAGAGGTAAAAATAAATCATCTACACAGATTACATATCGTAGGAAGCAACGTTTTTTTATATTTCAAGTTTTACATTATTTCTTAAAGTTAGTTTACTGAATATGTGATAATAATAATGATATAATGAATATGAATAATAATAAAAATGATAATAAATGTATGTATGTATTGTGTATTATTTAACCCATTAGTCTAACCTCTACCGCACCGGTTGGCACAGATCACGCTTGAAGAACTGAGCCAGCAGTCTCAAGCAAGATGGCTTTCCAAGACGACCATGGCTGCTGAAGACATCCATCAGCCATGTATGTGTGTGTTTGGAACAGGCGTGGCGTGGGGGCAGAAAGCCTGAAAGCACAAGCTGCCAGCTGGGAGGTTGACCACTATGGGGGACGCTAGAGGAGCAGCAGACGAGGAGAGAGAACACAGCAGCAGAGAGGGGCCAAGCAATCTCTCTGATGGCAGGGGGTCAACAGGTCAGGGTCAAGGTCAAAGGTGGCCAGGGTTGAGGCATGGCACAGCCTTCGATTTTTTTTTAAGGGGCCTACCTGGGTAAGTGAAGGGTCAGTGAAGATGAGGAGAAGGAATAGGAGGAGGAAAAGGAGGCGGTGGTGGTGATGGAGGTGCAGGAGGAGGTGGTGGTGAGGAGGGTGAGGAGCCCCACAGGGAGGAGGTGCTAACAGAACAGAGCATCAATACCTGCTGGGGTCAGGACCAGCGCCTGCAGCAGGTCCGACAGCGAGACAATGCCCCTCACTATGTCCTCCCGGTCCACCAGCACCAGCCGGTGCACCTGGGAAGAGAGAGAGAGAGAGGAGAGAGGGAAAAAGGTGATGGGAAGAAGGTGGAGAAGGAGAGAAGAAATGAGAACTCAAAAAGGTCATCGCCATTGACTGACACCTAGAATGTTACAAGACAAAACCACTTGGTTAACTCCAAGCCATTCCCTCTTTATGTGCTTATGGCTCAAGAATGAATTGCTCACACACAAACAACACTGCAATTATAAATACTGTCAATGTTATTATGCTCAGAGAAACTGGTGAGCATAGACAGATAGATAGATAGATAGATAGATAGATAGATAGATAGATAGATAGATAGATAGATAGATAGATAGATAGATAGATAGATAGATAGATAGTTTATTGATTCCAAAGGAAATGCCAGAATCCATCAGCTTACACAAATACAAATACAAATAACCTGCATGGCTGTGGGTAGACATTTAGAAATACATGGAGTCAAATGGATAGGGATAGAGTAGGTGACTCATCATCTGACTGACAAACAATCCACTTATATAAACTTGTTGTATTTGACACATAATGTTGCTTGGGACTAATGATCATACTACTGGTCTCTCCTATGTACATACAAAAGACCTATAGGCTAACATACAGTCTATTACCTCTGACAAGCTGATCTTTAGTGATAAACTGCTCTGATGGTAAAATTGTAAGAGCCTGAAGCCGTGGTTTTGAGTCCCTCCATAGACAATAGTCTAAAGACTTCCACTATCAGCACAACTCAGACAACCACTCCATGTCTCTGCAAGGTCTCCTCCCTCACCTCAGCCTTCGCGATGCGGTCGATGATGGCCTCCAGAGTCTCATTGGGGTAGCACTTGAGCACCCCCTCCACACAGCACGAGCGGCTGGCGATGGCATCTCTCATTGTCATGTTCAGGTTGTTGTAAGTCTTCTGAGCCGCTAAATTCTGCAAACAAGGGAGGCAAACAAACACACACTTAATCAGGATGTTTAGGGGATCTTTACAGTGGACTCTAATCAGGCCAACCTACTTTCCAAATTTATTGCCCCTTTTTTATAGGTCTTTCAGAGGGATTTTAATTGGGGCAATCAGAGGCTGATTCCCCTGAATCCACCCCAATACACACACACACTCATACAGACACACACACACACACTCCTCCAACCCATGAACCTCTTAAATGAGAACTCCCGCCATGTTCAACACATGTATTTGAGCACCCCGAATGATAACAACACAAAATTAATGCCCTTTCTTTTAAGGCACGCTCTACACATGCTACACCACTGTGCAGAAATGTGTGCTGAGCATAGCCAGAGTTCTTCTTTAATTGGTATGAATCAGGCAATCACAAAGTCAATTCATGCCAGTTAAGTCTTTCAAGTTTCAGGAATCAGGGCTTGGGATTCAGCCAATGAAAGCACATCATGTGGTGGGAGGTGCCTGAAATGACCCTCAAACTTTTCAGGAATGTGAGATGATACCCTGGATGATGCCCTGTTACTAGACAGCTCTCTGGAAATTGTCCAGGCCAGATGTTACCCATATCAAGGGATGCCTGGCTGGTCCTCTATGGGTGAGCAAAAAGGCAACAAGCCCCCCCCCTCGGTCCTGTGAAATGCTGATAGGCCTTTAAATCAGTGTTGGTGTCAAGCCTCTACATGCTACATGCCTCTACATGCAAAGCGATCCAGGGTGACCTTTCTCAGAGTAAAGTTACGCCTTTAAAAATCAAACCAGAGACTCTTGCATAAGAGATTTTAAAATCAGTCAACATACGGGCTCACCATATTTTAAGTCTTACAACATTCTGATTTTAGGATCATGTTTGTGGCAATGCCACAAAACAGTCTAGATTTACAATGTGTTTTTTTTTCCTTATAGCGCTCACTGAGTGGTTTTACTGAAGAGAAAGAGACAGTGGAGTTTACAAAGAAAAGTGAGTGACAATGACAGAGTAACAGTATTCACCTTCTAGGCAGGTCATTCCTTCTCTGACAGAGTTAGGTGAGTAAATGTCAACTAACAAACATACTGTTAAAGTGTAGTATTTACAGTTTTTTTTTTCAGTTTACAGCTGTTTACAATCACATGATATAGCTTCACCTTCCTAGAATATTCACTCAAGTAATTTTTTCAGGTTTTTCAGGAATTACAAAAAAACATAACTAAATCCATTTTTGATTATTTTAGGATGGCGAAGACTAGTTAAATATGCTAGTTAAAGATGTCATACTTACAATCACATCAAATCTGGAATACAAGGCAACCACCTTCCCTATGACGTGAGCACATGTGAGAATGTGTTAATACATTAGGCATCAGAGATCTTTTTTTACAGGTACTCCTAATTTTACCTTTATTATCGTTCATCTAATTAAACATTACAAGTTGTGTTACAGGGTTCAAGTTTAACTATCCACTCCCCTCCCTTCACATAGGAGCACTGTAACACTGTACACACACACACACATACATAAACACACACCTTGCTCATTGACAACAGGCAGAGCAGATACTCGCCGTTCGACGAAGATGGACAGCGCGTCATGCACGGTAGCCGTCTCCTGAACAGTGGCAATCTCTTTGAACGTTCCTATTGCTACCTCCTCAATGCGCTTCTGCAAGAACCGTGGCTTTGGGATCATGGAACCCTACAAGAGAACAACTTTACTGCTAGAACAGTCCACCAGTCAAACGTCACATGCGATACTAGGGGTGTATTGTGGGACACTAAGATAGATAAACTGTACACACAAAAACTGAGAAGAGCAATTTGAGGCATACATTAAAGACATTTGATGCACACAGAAATGAAAACCAGAACAAATTAGTGGAGAGGGAGAAAAGCGCTCACGAAAATGTGCAGAAACTTGAGGATGCGTTTGTGCGTAAGGATGTGCAGAACGTTCCCCGACTCGGGGTCGATGACAGGTAGTCGGTGGATCTTATTCTTCAGCAGAGAGTAGATGGCTTCAAACAAGCTGGAAGGTGGCAGCAAAAGAGAGTGCCACTGTCATAACAGACTGCCACTGTTATATATATATTTATACAGACACTGTGTCAAAAAGCACATGCTGTCTGTATAAATGTATTCATCCCTTTTCTGCACACACTGCACAGTTTCCAGCTTGAAGTGTCTAAATCTCCCTCCCAATGATCTGAGGCTCTGGTGAAAGTGAGGTGTTTCTTGGCCCCCTCTGAGTGGCCCCCTCTGCTGTGTCTAGGGGGCATCCAGGTAGATAAGACTCTAGGCTCGGGCCGCATTCATTTATTCATTCATTCATTAAATTATTTATTCATTCTTGTTATTCTGTTCATCTGTTTAATAAAATGCTGAATGAGGTAAAAGTGTGCTGTGTGTAATGCTGTGCGTTACAGTGACTCACCTGGCCTCAGGTGTGATGCTGATGAGTGAATTGGAGCAATGCAGAAACACCTCTAAGAAACACATGACAAACATGGACATGGAGGAGTAATCTATTTTGTTGTTTTTGTTTTGATGGGGTTTTCTGCACCAGACTGAACATAATGTAGCAATGATGACCAACAGTTTTCTTTATTTGACTCTGACCACTGAATTTATAAATAGTGAATAATCATTGATACCATTATTATATGAAAGCATTCTTGAGTAACGGGCATATGAACATTCAACATTCTTGAGTAATAGGCAAATGAAAGATTAGGTGTGGTGTATCTTTTTCCTTTAACCTCTGTGTATATATACATTCCGGGGTTCCTTACCTCTCCATGTCTCAATCTTATGCTCCTCCAGCTCATAGATCTGTACCTGTAAGACACACACACACACACAAACACACACACATATAAGCTCTGACATGTCCAGTAGTCTCTTATGTGCTCCAAAACTGTGGCATACAACAGATATAAACTGTCAGGCATTGTTTTTGTTTTTATTGTTGAAACAGTTTGTACTGGGTTCTGAGGTTCTAGTACCAGTTGGTTTTAGTGAGGTATGATATAAGAAGTTAAAAAAGCCATAACTATATATAAGTTAGTGACACAATTAATGAATTTCACATGGTGATTTTCTATGGTTCAGCACTGTTTGCTTTGATACCAATTACAGCCTTCATTGCATTATGAGTATCTCATGGCCTTACCCAGCTGAGACATTTTAAACAGCCTTTCGAGGACATTATCTATAACTGACAGCTTCCACTGCCCTCAATGCCTTAGATGCCAGCCTGCCATTTGGAGGATCTGCCAACCTTTCACTGCTACACATGCACGCACACAAGCAGACACTATGACTGTCCACTGGTACAAACACATACTATGACTCCTCAGCTATTCCTACAGACACACTATGCTATACACTGTTCAGCCCCTGGTAGACAAAAGGTATGGAGTAAACTTGTGATGACAATTTGTTATGTGTAATTTATTGTTGAAATTGATGCCTGCTCATGTTGTTTTGGCTATGTTGTTTGTATTAATTTTGCTCTACGGGAAAATATACTGCATTGCATTGCACTGACATACTACAAATATGTACACAGTGATGTAATGGAACAGTTCCCTGTGGACTACTTGATGTAATAAATGTCATAATCTATTAGTGTAACTAAGTGAAGCACTTGCTGGTGCTTTATTTACACCTCATTAGTGTAAAAAACAAGTGTATAATGAGGCCATGTCTGTTGAGGCCTGGACACATTCAGAATATGGATAAAAGATACAGGTCTATTTTCTCAGAGCCATTCGATAAAAAACACTGATGATTTCACAGGCTGTTATGTTATGTTCGCTGCCTGTAGTGTGCTGCCGGTGTGTGGGGGAAAACAAAATTGTCAAATTCAAAAGTGTGATGTTGGAGTCGCTGTACGGAGGCCTTTATACTCACCATGGGAGACTTGTAGTAGCGATGGAGAATGTTTATGAAGTCTGTGATAGTCAGCATACCTGCAATATATATATATATATATATATGTATACACATACACACACACATACACACACACGTCAATAGGCCACCTACTCAGTGTAATGAGTCTGGCAAGAGAGAGAGGAGGGGGAAGAAAAGTCAGACTGAGTGATAGACTACTGAGAAGATGGAAAGAGAAAAAAGGAAAAACAGATGAGAGAAGAGATAGATAGATAGATAGATAGATAGATAGATAGATAGATAGATAGACAGATAAATAGACAGACAGAGAATAGATGAGATAACAAGAGAAAACAAGCATGAGCCTATAGAGACTAGAGACTATCCTAGCCGAGGCAGCGAGGAGGGGATAAAGAGCACTCCCATGAGGGATAGACCCAGGGGGAAAAGAGAGAGAGAGAGAGGGATATATTTATCCCCTGGAAAGGGTACTGAAGGATTAACACAGGACCCTGCCATCTCCCCTAGCCCAGGTGTGGGCCTATACTTAGAGCCTATACTTCACCATAGGACCAGAGACTAGCATGTGCTGACAGGCCAGAAAAAACACGTGTCAGCACACAGCCTGCCCAAACTGAACAATTATAGGGACACATATAGGCAATCCAGTTTCTTGTACAGTACAGTTAAAATGAGTTCTGAGAGAGTTCTGATCATTTTCCAAAATGGGCCTATATCCACACCCTCTGGAGAGGATGCGTATGCAAGTGTACTGTGCCTACAGCAACACAAACATTTTGG
The DNA here is from genome assembly GCA_027481765.1 of Tenualosa thibaudeaui. Lineage (NCBI taxonomy): Eukaryota > Metazoa > Chordata > Actinopteri > Clupeiformes > Clupeidae > Tenualosa > Tenualosa thibaudeaui. The sequence goes on along the minus strand of JAIFZK010000228.1, from coordinate 4,242,736 downwards.
CCATCCATGGATCATGCATATAGTCCAGGTCTTGTTACCTGCCATTCAATGGTGCACATATTTTCATGGTGTGTGTGTGTGTGTGTGTTTGTGTATGTGCGTGTGTCTGTGTGTGCGTGTGGTGTGTGTGTACATGCATGCATGCAAGTTCACACTTTTTTGTGTGTGTGTTGCCGAAGCATACGTATACCTCCAGACAAGGCCCAAACAGGATAGTTAGCGGCTATGTTTACTGACACCTGCTAAACATGGTGCTGGGGCATTCAAATGGTGGGTGAGAGAGGAGAGATGACAGATGAGAAACTCAACCTAGTTTCCAGAGTAGGGCTGTATCGCTGGTAAACCTTGGACTGGAGTTTAAAGTAACAATGTTGATATCCTCCGGGTGCCCAAGATGGACCAAAAGAAGAGTTCTTTTTTTCATGCTAAATGTATGAAAATTGGCAGCTGATACTCTTTAAATACAGATTTACACAATGGACAATATCATTGCCAACTCCATCACAGAATGACCCTAGTCAGCCAGCATCCTAACAAGCTTTCATCAGTAGTCAGAGGCAGTAGTGCTGTGTTTACATGCTATTTGGGTGGTCAGCTTGCTAGTTATAGACCAAAACTCCTTACTTCTGCTTTTTCAGAAACTGAAACGCGCATCACTGATACTACCGGATGACAGACGCCTGACTCAGCATAACAAAATAGCCTGGATAAATTGCCTGAATAAATTTGGCAAGAAGTCTGGCAGCTTAATGTTAGCCTGTGCTATTTCAGTGTCCAATTGCATGCCAGATTCACTCACTACCTCTGGTTCAATGGTGAAGCAAGGGCTTACACAACGCAATGTTCTGAGGAATCCACATTACTCTTCCCACAATCAACGACACAAATATATATTATAATATAATAATATAAAGACTATAGCTAAAAACATAGAGTACTTATAAATAGTGTAGTGAAGTATGGGAAACAGACCAAATGTATGTGAAAAACACTCCTTGGCCACTTCAGAACCCCTCAGATGTTGCGTCCCTCCTGGCACACTCAGGACTACTTATCTCCCTAGAGAAAATTAGTCATTCATCTTCAAAAGAAGGCTCTTTTGTGTGTGTTTTCTGATGTGTGCATATTCAACCTCAGCTCTCTGCGGAGGCTGTTCTGTGAGAGTGGATGACTGAGTCCCACCCCCCAAGCCCTCAGCCCTTAGCCAATAAAGCTAATTCATAACAGTTAAGTCTTTGAGTCAGTAGGTCTTAGGTAGTGCATAGGGACTATGAGTGTATCTCTGACCTCTCCTTGCAGTGGCTGGGCTGAGCTGGTGGAGGACTTGGCAAACTTAAGCTGCACAGATATACTTACCCTGACATTATTCAGTGACTGAAACCTGAGTCAGCCTCATCGCTTTGCCACTCCATGGACTTTAAAGGTTATAGGTAAGGACTCATCTCAGCTTCTTGTCTCTGGGTGGACTATTGCTTATGGAGCCCATTCTTTCTAGAAGCTTCCAAAAACTACTCCATCACTCCAGGAAAGCAGGGAAGCTCCTCAGAAAACAGTCACCAAACGGCTTGGCTTCTCTGAGTATTCCACAGTGAGCTTAGCCTGGTCATGTCTACCTATGCGCTTCCGCTCAATTATCATCTCCCTACAGTACTAGTCTGAATTTGATCCCATTGAAATTGTTGTCTCAGGAGGTATTTTAACCTGTCCAATTAGTGAACACATGGGGGGTTGTGAATGCAGTCAGCAGTTAATCAGTCAAGGGAGTCTATCTTTTTAACTTAAACATCTCCAGCAAGCGATTGAATCTCACTGTTGAATATCCAGACCCTCTGTATGAAACAAAGTTGAGAACAAGGGTCTGGTTTTATTACCAGGCTACAGTGAGCTGCCAGACTGCTTTTATCTGTTGGTAGTGTGGCTGTCTTAAGTGCCTACAGACCATTTGGACTCTCAGGTTTCAAACTATACACACACAAGTTGGGTTAATGTGGGGAAAGTATGACTGGTTCATAGTGTCAACCGAAAGTGAGAGCGTGTGTGTGTTTGTGTGTGTATGTGAACAAGTCAGAGAGGGAGAGAGAGAGAACATGGGAGCGAGAGACAGAGAGAGAGACAGAGAGAGAGAGAGAAGCTGTTTTCTGTCATCTCGGCTTGTGTGAAGTTGTGGAATGTTCTCTTACCCACAAAACTCTGTAACTTGCTGTCCCAAAGCGGAGCAGCTCTCACGCCATTGGCCACCAGAGCGAAAAAGGCCTTCTTCACCTGAGACAGACAGAGAAGCAGTCAGACCAAAAAAACCTTGAAATTATTTTCTTCTTTAATAATAAATGAATATATATATTTAAAAGACTGAAGAAGGAGAGCTGAAGAAAAATAAAAATAAAAACAGGACACTCATAAGAGGATAGTGGGCAGTTCATAGTAATTACCATACACTTCCTTTAAAATGCTGCGAACTGACATCCTGTTTATCATGTCAAGGTTTATTTTCTAATACTGACTTCACACTACATGTGACATGATCACATGATCTCTTTCATCTCTTGCTGTTCTTCATTATATCAAGATTAAATTAAACAGCACTACCTGGCCACTGTCCTGAGACCCACCTGTAGCGTAGTGTCAAAGATGACCAGTTTGGAGCTAGTGGGGATGGCGTCATAGCAACAGTGGCTGAGCATGAAGCGCATGTAGACGTCAGCATCGGGCTCGGGGGGAGGGCCTGAGGAGGGGGCAGGGGGGAGAGGCACCCTGCTGCATGTCGGTCAGTCTGCAGTCACCAGCAGTCAAGCTTAACACACACAAACACACAAGCATGCATGCTAACTATATGCTAACTCTAGCCCAACGCTAACGTGCACACTGTAACATACACATACAAAAGTGCTAAAACAAGCATACAGTATATTCTCTTTGCATACAACGTTGCACTGTCACACATATCAACAGACATACCCACCCACAGTCAAAACACACACACACACACACAGTAAGACATACTGTACAAACACAAACACACACACACACGCTCACACATACCAACACTAATATATTGTGTATATATACAGATACAGACTATCAAATCAATACATATAGCCAGATAAGTCCTGCATATCAAACACACAGGCACTAGTGCACATAGTTTCAGCCACATCACAAAAGCATATTCACCCGCTCTCCACTTAATGCATCATATATACACATATAATATCATCATGTAGCATTCCAGTAACAGCTCATGCATTTATATAAACATGCATGCACACACACACACACACACACACACACACACACAATCTCTCAAAAAAACACACGACTTTGGACCTCTGCAGATTGCAGTTTAGCTTAATACTGCATGGTCACTCCATACTAACACCATATGCACCATATGCACAGGCAAGCATACACACACAGTCATGAGAGATACCTGTGCTCTTCATCATGAGGCCCTCATCCATGGGATGTTCCTGCCAAAGCACAAGCAGGAGAATAGTTAACATCTACACACAACAAACCCCTCTATAGACTCTAGGAGACTCTAGGATGTGTATTATCAGTGAATACAGCATACAGTATTTGACCAAAATTGGTAGTTAGTAATTCTGTGGTGTGTGTATGAAGCCTGTTGGTTTCCCTGATTTGGGCTGAAGTGAGCCATCTGTCCTTTGTCATGGTTCCCTGGTTCTGGCTAGGCTGGACATAGATGAGGGGTTTGTATATGTGTGTGTGTGTGTGTTGTCATGTTTTCCTAGTTTAGCTAAGCTGGACAGAGATGACGTGTGTGTGTGTGTGTGTGTATGGACAGAGGTTAGGTGAGGTGAGTGGGCACCGAAGCCTCGACAGCATGAGATTAATGAGGCCAGTGCCAGCAGAAGCCTGCCCTCTCACACGCTGCCTCCCCCACATACCTCTGCCCTCCTAAACTGGCACAGGGGACTAGCGCCCCTTACACTACAATAGAAACCATAAACATGTCCTTAGTCTTTCACGTGTGACAGACACGCACACACACACGCACACACACTCGCACGCACACACACACACCAATAAGAATAACAATAGAAAGCATAGACATAAATTTACTGTCTCTCACGTGTACCGGCAGACAAATGGCTCTTGCTTGGGACTTGCTTATATGTGTAAAGTACAGAGCGTGTGTAGCATAAATGTAATTAGCACATCCCATCGACTCCTGGTGAAGAGTCTGAACACAGTAAGGGAACTGCATTAATGCATTATAAGCATTCTGTCATCTGAGGACTCTCTCCTGGCATTCCTGTAGCGCAGCGCTCTTAGAAAGAGACAGAAAATGTCTCTGTGTATTAGTGTGCTTGTGTGTGTGTGTGTGTGTGTGTGTGTGTGTGTGTGTGTGTGTGTGTGTGTGTGTGTGTGTGTGTATGCGTGCATGACCATGCAGGTGTCTGCTTCCTTGGTGAAACCCAATTTCAGCATTTTTTGTACGTTCAATTATCCTTACCGCCCTTTCAGGAGGTGTAAAGATTAAGTTGAAAGCATGTATATATTTTTGACTGTTTTTGCCTTCATTGTGATAGGAAACAGGCATGCAAACTGGTCAGGGGTGAAAAAAGGTGAGAGGAGTGTGTGAGCGGGGAAATGGCAGTTTATGCGTGGTACACACCGACCCACATTTGGCTTCGTGTTTACATTACAAATGTCACATTTTTGCTATGTGGAACTAGCTTGAGTGTTATTACATGCATTTCCAATGGGGAGACAGAGTCACGTACCGTCACTATGAAAAGGCATTAGAAAAGAACAATTGGAGTATTTTGATGCTTCATAAAACTCAACAGAGTACAAATGTACAGTATCGCAATCCCTCCCTATTAACTACTCAATTTAATATATTGTATAACATCCTGGAATCCACCCGTGTGTCCCTACAGACACCTCACTTTCATTTGAATGGTCTGAAGCCTGGCCTCATCAGGGCACCGATCTGGGATAACTAAGTTAACAGATGTGAACAATGGTTGCGTTTTCTTCAGTAATTGTGTTACACCAAAATATGTTGTCTTGACATTGTGGGGACAAAAATGTACTTCCCCTTCAGTGTGTGTGTGTGTGTGTCTAAGTAAGAGGAGGGAAGACAGCTGGAGCAGGAGGAAAAGAGAGAATGAAAGTGAGATTTTGTTGTACTGGATGCCTACTGCTGGTCATCTACACATGGACATCTGGGTTTTATACCATGTGTGCTTTGGAAATACAAATGTGTTGTCATGCAAATAAAGTGTTTTAACTGACAAAGAGAGTGAGAGGGAGAGAGAGTATACTATTGTGGGTGCAAACTCTGCATGGACCCAACCTGTGGTCGTTTGACAATTCCATAGCTGCCTCTCTCTCCTACTCATCTTCTGTCTGTCTTTACTATCTGATCTTTTTAAAGACAAAAGGACAAAAAATATACTTTCAAAAAGAAAGAGGAAAATAAAAAAAGCCCTCTGAAGGGAGGGAGGGAGGAATCAGAATCACGCCTCTCTCCATTGTTTACGCAGTAAGGCTATAACTATTTAAATACAGCTATTTAAACAAACAAAGGTAAGATAAACATTTGAGCTACTTTAGGAATCTATTCTCTCTGCCAGTGTGAAGGATGTCTCCTCTTCATCTCAGTCACCAGCTCTTCCCAATTCCTGTCTAAGCCATATATGCGTTGCATGATCGGGACCAAACATTTTGCTTTATTCCTGTTACAGCTTCACACATCTCTGCACTCTGTCCAATTGTAAATAAAAAGTGTGCACTCAACTCTACCACAGGCTGTACACAGAGCTGCCAAGTGCTAATGTTAGCCGCCAGTGTGCTAATACTTCTACACACACACACACACTTGTAGGTAGCAGGTGACATGCTTTACCTCTGCTAGTGGCTCCATGTTGTGGAAGCTCATTCCTGGACCATGGGACTGTCTCTGTCTCTCACACTGGCAAGTCTTCAGCACGTCCACAGCAGCATACTCCCTCAGTGGCTCCGTCTCTGTGTGTGTGTGTGTGTGTTTGGAAAGGAAAGAACTTGGACATCTAAATCAGGAGGCAGCGCAACAGTAAGGGGGAGGGGCAGACGTGTGTGTGTGTGTGTGTGTGTGTATATAGACAGAGAAGGCCTAACTGTGAGGACCAACTGCATGAGGGCCAACCCACTAAGGGGAAAGGGCGCTAAAGGCAACTGGTCTCAAGTTCTTTACCGAGAGAGAGGGTGGGAGAGAGGGAACGAGAGTGGAAGAGAGAGAGTGACTGTGTATGTGTATGTGTCTGGCAAGGCCCATTGCCATTCCAAGGCTCGATGAGTGAAGTCAGGAAATCACTGCTTGCAAAGCATTTAGAGCGTAAATATCTAAGCTCTTCCAACCATTCTTAATACATGCATGGCCCAATGAGGACAGATGGACACACACACAGTTACATTTTAAGAAGACAATAAACATTGAACTTTGGACACAGACTGGACTGGACACAAGACTGGACACAGCTGAAGTACAAGGATATGGCACTTTTACTGGCCCAGCAGATGCACATTTCTATCCAAAGCATACTATTCAGTACCAGCTGGAACACAGTACAGCTGTTCTTCCCCACCCTAGTGTGTGTGCACGCAAACATATACACACACACACACACACACACACACAAACGCCCACACAATGCACCGACTCAAATATAATAACATATTAAATGTAATGTCCTAATGATTCAGGGAGATCATTGCAGACAGTGTTCATGAGCATAAAAGTTACCTCCCTCTTTGGGACAAGTGGGGCTAAGCTGCAGGACTCAGGGTTAGTGTTTGGAGTTTTGGGGGTATTAGCATTTCAATGTGCAGCAAGTTACAGACATAGCTATTTATATCCTGTGACCTGGCAGCTATATGTAGCTTTGCTAGTTTTACGTTTGTGTGTTAGCATGCATGCTCACTCACACACTCAGGTCAGATAAGAGCAGAGTTGGGGGCCAGACGTGCACCGATAGCCTCTCAGAACCACTAGGCCACCAACAGATGCTCGGGACCACTCAGCTACACACACACAGACACACACACACGACTCTCAGGAGGATTAAGAATCACCAGCCACTGTTACACAGGATCAAGCTGAACTCTGCCACACATATACTGGGAGGGAGAGAAAAGTGGAAGGAAAGCAAGCAAGAATGAACTGGCACTGAAGATGTGATAAAAGTATTTTTATTTTGAGCAACCACAATTAAAACTTGGGAAAACGTCTCTTTTGCAATCACAATACTGTTGTTCAACAATGTCTCCAGTGAGGGCATGTCTACCCCTCACCCCTCTCACACTGTATATAAATCAAAGTCGAGACAAACCAGGAATCTGGCCTGCCCATAAGGCTGTGTCACTGGGTATGGTCAGTCAGCAAAGCCAAGACCAATAGCAACCCATTTAACATTTAGATTTACCACCACATGTATGCTGACAGCAACCTGCTTAGTTGTCCTGCTTTGTCTGTTAGTCCAAATTATTATAGATAATCCTCTCTTGTAATTGGCCATCATAGCACCAAGTAGCATTACAAGAGAATCGAGTCAGTGCTGCCTGCTAACAACAGAACAGACATCAATAGGCATCAAGTCAAAACTGTTGTTTCTTGACATTATTTGGTGTTTTAAGTGGAGCATAAACTGTGAATATCATCACAGATGTCTGACAACCTGATGATCTGATCAAACTGCATTTTTTTTAAATCTCACAATGAAAATTGTGTTCACAATGGATGTTTTTAGCCACACTAGTTATTAAACTGCTATTTCAGTGTGCCAAGAGTGACAGTGACGGGCTGTCTTTGTCGGTGGAAAAAAAACTGTTCTGGAGTCTGGTGGTCTGAGCCCTAAGACTTCGATATCACAGCCCACGACTAGGATGGCTAGGGTCCATAATGATTCTTTTGGCCTTTCTGATGCAAGTCGTGGATGAAGGGCTGATCACATCCACAGAACTATTTGTAGTGCTTTTCATTTGGTTGCAGAGCAGCTTCCAAACCACGCACTGATACCTCCACTCAGGATGCTCTCTCTAGTGCCTCTATAAAAGGCCTTTAGGATCTTGGATCGCATTAGTCGTCTGAGGTGGAAGAGACACTGGTATCCCAGGTTGTGATCATTTTCCTTTCCTTCGGCAATGGAACAATGATGAATAACTTGAAGCTGCTTAGCACAACACACATGGACAGTGAAAGGCTGAATATGTCACCAGCAAACTGCTCCGATTACACGACCTGGTATCGACACAACCTGGTATCCCATCAGACCCTGCTGCTTTGCGGATGCTGACTTGCCAGAAGGATTTCCTTCTGGCAGCCTCTATGACCATTAGGCCTGGATCAACAAAGAGGTCAGTGATGGAGGGCGATCTTTCTGGATGGGATGGGAATGAGAGACTTGGATGTTGCATTTCATTTCTGAGATCATGTGTAGTCCCTGCCACATGCTTCTTACCCTCCAGTTTTTCCTCAATCTTATTCCTATAGTCACATTTTTATGATCTGATTGTTTTGTGTAGGTCATGTGTTTATTTCCACCAGCTCCTTGTTTCTGAAAGCAAAGGCAGAATTGTGGGCCCTGACAGCAAATTTTACAGTGCTATTTATTCATGGTTTTGATTAGGATATTCCTGAATTGTTTCATTGGAACAACCTCTTCCACACACTCCTGTATGACTCATGACTGCCTCTGATTTGATACATCATTTAACACCCCCCAATCGGCAAACTCAAAACAGTCTTGTAATACATGGTCCGATTCCTCAACAGCGACCAGAGGGCTTGAATGCATCGCAGAAGGGAGAGTAAAGGAGGTCCAGTATGCGGTCCACATGCATGTCCATCGATGGTTGGAAGTGTTTAAGCAGTACCTTTCTCAGAGATGCTTGATTGAAATCCCCAGGAATGATAAGAGCAGCCTCTGGACATAAGTTCTCAGTTTTGCTGACTGTTGCATATAGTTCTCATAGTGTGAGGTTTGTCTCGGCTTGCGGTGGAATGTATACAGCTGTTGTCACAACAGCTGTGAACTCTCGACACCGCCATTAAGTGTCATTCAGTTTTTGTAATATCTGCACGCCAAACAGCTTCAACGTCACATTACAAAAAACAAATGACACTTAATGTCAAGTCATGAACCTTGAAAAAAGTGTCATTAATGTTAATGATACCAGTCATGTCAATGACAAGCTTATGTTGCTTATGCCCACATACTCAATAAAGTGTTACTGTTTTTTTTAGTGTAGTTTTATCCATTTGTCAGGGGTGGCCCAAATATGGCCCAAGGCCTGGCAGCCTTCTGCTTTCTTTCGACTATGAAGTCAAAAACTAAAATGTAACGTGGCCCATTGTTAGATCAATCTGATATTACAGTATGTGTGCACTGCACATCATAGTCTTAGTACTGCTAGAGAGACATGTTTGTCAATAGTCTAATTAAACAATGTAGCATCAGTTAGACGGCATGCAAGCGCTCTCATCTAAAATGCAGTTGCTCTTTGGTTATAAATTTTGTTTGCCAGCTTAGATTTTTCATCTGTGGCCCACAGGAAAGTTTGGGCACTCCTGGTTTGTGTAGTTTTGAAGTTGATGTTGCTTTTGTAAAATAAGAATGCAATAGAAAAAAATACCGATTTGCACACAATCAGAAAAAAACTAAACTGGGGTAACTGCATTTTCCAAAACCAATTTTAATGTGAAAACTCTACAACGCAGCAGCAAATCATCATAAGAAAACTGCAATTTCAGCATGATAAAAATGATAAAAACCATACTGCAATTCTTACTTGTATTTATTATTATAATTATTACTTATTCAATCTTGTCATTTCCTTTCCCCAACAAGCAGGGAAAAACATTACAAGTTTTAGCATTTAACATGTTTTTTGTAAGAAGAGGCCAAAACGGCCACAGAGATCCAGACCCCCAGGAGAGGCGGGAACTCTAATGTAAACAAACCAGAGAGAAGAATCTGATTGGCTCATGCTACTGTAAAGAGACATGGCAGTTGGTGGAGGTGTGCTCTGATCTCCACCAATGAGACACCTTGCATATCTATATAATATATATGCCTGGTCCAGACACTACGTCCTCTCTACACACACACACTCTAGACTTAAATGCATCTCTAGTAACTACAGGAGAGATGGCAAAGCCTTTAGAAATAGCTCCTAGGTTTGTGTTTAAATGTCGTTTAATACAAAAAGTGTCTTGAAAAGACTGTT
>JAIFZK010000228.1:4087500-4227500 GCA_027481765.1 Tenualosa thibaudeaui | reverse complement strand
GGATCGCAAGTGCATCTTCACCAGGGTATTAATGTACGTCTCTGACCTACACACACACACACACACACACACACACACACACACACACACACACACACACACACACGATACAAAGAATAAGCGATACAGCTAAACTGCACTTTTTTTTCTTTCTTTCTTTTAAGAGAAAACTCAAAGCACAGCGTTTCTAAGAACACAAGCAACATCAAACGTCTGCATCAGCAGTGATGCCTATCTAACTGATAAGGGAGCACGAAAGGGAACACTGCCTGTGTGTGATCCACATATTCTCTGCCTGTATGTGACCCACATATTCTCACATGCACAGAAGATCTGCATGTGTGCATATAGATCACACATGCCTAACAAATGTGGGATAGTGCATATGTGTGTGGCAAGAATGTGATGGTGGTGATGGTGGCAGGGTTTTTACTTCCTGAACCCGGGACTTTACACCTCTGATCAAAAGTGACCTGCCACCATCACCCATGACCTCTTTGCTAGCACCCTTGTGTCTTCCAATCCAAGGTGCAGCAAGCTTGTAGGTTTGAGCCCGACTGCTTGTCCTAACTACATGTGAGGATAAGCCTGTCACGCAGCACTGAATGCTCTCTGTTCACACTCAACACATCAAATATGGCGCTATATAGTGATATATCTCATCAGCTTTCCCATTCCAAATAGAACATGAGCAACAGAAAGAAAATAGAACCCAAGCAAACAAAGACAGTTCTTTGCAGATGAGTGTGTGTGTGTGTGTGTGTGTTTTGTGTGTGCAGTGAGTAGCTTACGCAATGATGGTTTTGATGACCATGTCTTTGATCTTCTCCCAGATGAGAGTGGTGTTGATTCCCTTGGAGCCAAGGTACTGCCACAGAGCTTTCAGTGCCCTATCACAACAACCATCAGCATCACCATCACCATCACCACCATCACATTCTTGCCTCAAACACAACATTATCACATCATACCAGTAAAATATGCAAATCATCAGTATTGTGCTCTTTTAACAGAAAGTATGCCTCTGTGTGTTTGTGTGTGTGTGTGTGTGTGTGCGCGCGTGCGTATGCATGCATGCATGCGCACATGTGTGTGTGTATGTCTGTGTATCTTCTCCTCTCACCACTTGTGGCCCTGACAGGCCTTGTCGTCGCTGTTGCTCTGGTACTCTGAGTTCTTCTTGTTGACGCTGTAGTTGGTGAGGTGCATAAACTTGTTGCCAAGGCTCTTCATGGAGGAGGAGTACCTGGACAGACAGACACATACACACAGGTCAGTGAACACCACCACTCAAAGTGTGTTCGTGTGTGTGTGTGTCACCAGACATGCACATAGGTTAGTGAACACCACCACTGAAAGAATGTGTGTGTGTGTGTGTATGTGTGTGAGATCAGACATGCACACAGGTCAGTGAACACCACCACTGAAAGAGTGTGTGTGTGTGTGTGTGTGTGTGTGTGTGTGTGTGTGTGACTAGACATACACACAGATCAGTGAACACCACCACTGAAAGAGTGTGTGCGTGTGTGCGTGCGTGCGTATGTGTGCGAAGGCTTACTTGCAGCTTGCGAAGCGCACCAGGCCATCGTTGAAGATGTAGATACGGAGAGGGTCGTAGGAGGAGACGTAAACATAGATGCGCAGGTCAAACTTGTTGCCGCTGATCAAGTAAGGCTTGTGGATGTACCTGAGAATCAGTAACAGAAACAATCATCAGCCTGGCACTCACTACAGACTAATGGCCACAGGCCTGCTGTGCTCTGCATCCTACTGACATCAACCATCTGGCCTAGTGGGGATGAATGTATCACTTCAACGCACTTGTTAGATTTTTAATCAACCCTATGACTGGCGGAAGTCCAAGCATGGTTAGAACAAGGCCTATCTTGGCCAATACGTTACATTAGTTCCATGATGACTGGACACACTGCACATCCTGCCAGAGACTTGCTGGGCTGCATGAGCACGTGGTGCATACTCACTTCTGTACCAGCAGGGGGCGCTTGCGAGGCATCTGACTCCACTTATGAATCACCTGGATCCCGATTCCTCTGGCAGATGCAGGCTGGATGTGGGCAAGACACGCAGACACACAAACACATGCTCAATATGTAGTTGTAAACAAACAAACAAAACACATAACTGGCCATAGACAAATCTAATGTACACTAAGCCTCTGTGGATTAGGAAGCCAAGTAAGCTAAATGAATTGGCCTCTGAGCACACGTTAACCAGAATGTCAGACATCACAGACTGATTCCTTAAAAATGCGTCTCTCTTGAAAGATTGTACTCCTAGGGTAAAACTCATTGATCGGTTCTGTTGAGGTGTTGTGGGTGGTGCGCACCGGTTTGATGATCCATTTCTGGCGTCCGCCTCCATCCTCCCAGGCTTTTCGGAGCAGCTTGATGTCTTGAGGGAGCACAAAGGAGCGTGGGAAAAAGCTGAACTCCCGCTTGCCAAAGCGTGCCTGCATCTTGGACAGGTTCCGCCACAGACGATCCTTCCGTCCGATTTGAAAGGAGCCTGGGAAGTGGTTCAACTGAGAGAGGAAAAAAAAGAACAAGAATGTGTGTGTGTGAGTGAGTGTGTGTGTCAGACGTTAATGAAGGAGAAAGCACCTTCACTTCCGATCCCACAACCTTAAGTGAGAAGGGCATCCACAACTCTATCAAAAGCAGAGGTGTAAAATCCCAGGTTCAGAAAGTAAAAACCTGCCACAAATTTGATCCAACCAGCTCTGAGTCAGCTGATCCTAATGAGCACTCAAGACAGGCAGATCAGCTACTCAGTGCAGTCACCTGTGTTAGAAGGAAAACGTGGCAGGGTTTTTACTTTCTGAACCCGGGATTTTACACCTCTGATCAAAAGTGACCTGCCACCATCACCCATGACCTCTTTGCTAGCACCCTTGTGTCTTCCAATCCAAGGTGCAGCAAGCTTGTAGGTTTGAGCCCGACTGCTTGTCCTAACTACATGTGAGGATAAGCCTGTCACGCAGCACTGAATGCTCTCTGTTCACACTGAACACATCAAATATGGCGCTATATAGTGATATATCTCATCAACTTTCCCATTCCAAATAGAACATGAGCAACAGAAAGAAAATAGAACCCAAGCAAACTAAAACAGTTCTTTGCAGATGTGCTCCATCCTCCAACACTGTTTTGCATGGGATCCTATGAGAGTGTGCAGTTGACACAGAGCGAGATGAGAGGTGAACCTGCAGGTTTCACTAACCTTCTGGTACTCCTTAATGGCCTTGAAGCCCGGGGACTTCATGTGATGACCCCAACAGCCGAGCCAATCATGATTCTCTGAAACACACAGAACTGGTCTGAACACATGGCATAAATAGTTTTCTCTGGGTTTGTGTGTATGTGTGTGTGTGCGCGCGTGCATGCGTTTGTGTGTGTGTGAGCAGCCTGGGAAAGTTCACAAATCAACTTTCAATGGGATAGGATTTACAGAGCTACAGTATCTCTAAGAAAATCCAGGCACCTGGCAAAAAGTTGCTCTCTATCAGTGGTCAGCCTTGGTGTGTGGCAAAGAAAATGTTTTCTGCACCCATCAGTGTCTAAGCTGTATTCCAACACATCAAAATATTTCAGTCTGTAAGAAATGTGACTGGTGTGTTCAAATAAAGAATTCAAACGTCTGTGTGTGTGTGTGTGTGTGTGTGTGTGTCTAAGAGAGACTCACTCTTGGTTACTTTAAAGTGGGACCTGGCAATAGTGTGTTTGACGACATTGGGCGTGACCGAGCTCATTCTCCATTTCAGCAGCTTCCTCTGCTCCAGAGGCAACAGTGCCACTGCAAACACAAGCAGATTAAATTATTTATAATTATTTATGCTACACAAAGTAAGCAGGACAGGATTATGCAATAGGGTGATAAAGCTGCATCTGGACTTCATAATACGATGCTTGCATATCTGAGAGCTCAGGGGTCTAGCGTCAGTCAGTTAGCATCCCAACAGGCCTCCTCTTTCTGTAGAAATGGCATCTGACATGTTCATCCTATATCCACCATATATTTCAGTTTTCTCCTGGAGGGACTAGCCAGTGACACATGGGCATGCACATGGTGCTCACAAATCTGTGACCTGTGGCATGCTTTTGGTTTGCTTGTGAAAAAAAAGTGAGAACATGTTGGATACCATTCTTAAAGATGGCAGCAGCCCTCTGAGTACTTCTGGCTGAGTTCAGTAGCAGAGCATCGGCCACTGAAATGAATGAAGGCTGAAACATCCTCTCTTTCCTTTCGATAGAACATCTCCATGTTTCACATGAGCTTTCAGTGCCCTCATACAACCACTAGGTGTCAGCAAATACATGCGGCTGTGATAACTAGGGTTAGTCTGTGTGTAGTCTGTGTGTAACTCTCTCTTTGACTGTGCTGGAGTAGAGTGTAGTGGGTATGAGAGAGATCAGGTTGTGTGTGCATGTGTGTGTCTCTCTCTGCGATGAAGTAGACAGTTGAGGGCATGTTAGTGAACACGCTGTGTCTGTGTGTGTACCTCTCTCGTTGGCTAAGCTAAAGTAGAGCGTTGAGGGCATGAGAGGGAACAGGCTTGGGACCAAGGCTGGCCTCTCCACTCGCTCGTCCTCCACCTCTGTGGACATCGGCTCCTCCACACTGCAAAACACACACACACACACACACACACACACACACACACACACACACACACACACACGGGCATCATCAGTTTTGATCTACTAATGCAATATCTTGACTTACATAAAACATGCTGTCAGACTCATTCAAAGGAGAATATACTTGTTGTTGTGTGTGTGTATGTGTTTGCACACTTTCGCAAAGGCGTACACAAGTGTCATAGCATGAGAGTCAAACTGAGAGAGTGAGAGAGACAGTGTTGGACTACTATGAACTAACAAATGCCCTCCAAATTGGTTATGCAGCTCCAGCAGCTCATATGCCACAGGCCGTAGACGTGAGGAACAGTACAATAGAACAGTATGCAGTGGTTAGATCTGGAACAGAACACTACCTCATTCCACCACCACTGAGAGAACTCCAGAGGAATTACTGAGACGACACAATCCCAAAACAAAGACACAAAGGCCTCTGGTCAAAGACCACTGAAACCTCATGGGGATTATTCTGCCCAAATTCAGGATGGATTAGAAATACGTGCAAGCAGGTATTTTACATGGAGAACAAGGAGGACTTGTATGCTCAATTATGGGTTGCGTCCAAGAAGAATCGCACGTGAGGTCTCAAAGAAAATAAAACGGCTCAAATTAGAGCGGATGAGGATATTAATCTGATATTTTCAACAAAGAGGAAGCTAACAAGTCTTTGTGAATTTGTGGTCTGGCAGTTTTGGTGGCCTTAAACGGGTGTGAGGAGAGCATGGATGAATCCCAATGTTCCGTCTAAGTGCTAGGCCCTCAACCCGCAAACTGGCATAAATCTATTATGAAGTCTGT
Organism: Tenualosa thibaudeaui; assembly: GCA_027481765.1. NCBI lineage: Eukaryota > Metazoa > Chordata > Actinopteri > Clupeiformes > Clupeidae > Tenualosa > Tenualosa thibaudeaui. The sequence continues at coordinate 4,222,044 of JAIFZK010000228.1, read as the reverse complement.
TAGCTAGTTGAGAGTTGAGAAACCTCAAAGAATCAACCAATCATGAAACTGAGTCATGCCAGTTAAGTTTTTCAGAGGAAAACTCGGGTTCAGTAAATGCATAACCACAGGAGGTAAACAGACACACTCACACACACACACTCAGGATCCCACTGTACTTAAAACTTAAAATTCCTTGACTTAAATTTCTATGACCTTCACTACAAAAAGCCCTGGATTTGAAAACCACATCTCAAGCAAGGCATGATAGGAATTAATACTTATTTGTATAACACTTACTACTTACTACTAAGACCAAAAATGAAGCATGGAAATAAATAGATCACATTTTGGGAACAACTAGATACTATGACCAAAATTCCCCGATATTCCCTGACTGTCCACAAAAATATCAAATTCCCTGATTTTCCATGTCTGAAATAGGTTGTATTGAAATCCCATAATTTCCCTGAAATTCCCTGACCTGTGGGAACCTTGCCATTAATGTGTAAGCTGACACACAAGGACAGACAAGCACAAGGCAGTGAACATTATCCAACAGCACCATCACAAACCTGTCATCAAGACTCTCCTACTTGAATTTCTTGAACTGGCTGTCTGATTCTGCATGGCTAAGATTTAAGACACGCCTTCCCTACTCTCACACACACACAGACACACATGCACACACGTATAACTCACATGACCGTCATGTAGAAAAGTGTCCCCTGGTCTGCCAGCTGGTTTTAAATCACTCGGCTGTATTGACAACGACCTTGACTCACATTGCCTTTGGGGTCAAACTGTGCCCTCCCTCCCGCCCTCCCTCTTTTTCACTCAGATTCACTCACTCACTCACTCACTGACTCCCTTTGCTTTGAATTCAACAACAGACAACTTTATATAAACTAAATGGAAGAGCTAGGAAATGGAATGAGGCAGGCTGACCAGAGAGGTGTGTGTGTGTGTATATGTGTATATGTGTGGGTGTGTGTATGTGTGTGTGTGTGTGTGTATATGTGTGTGTGTGTGTGTGTATGTGTATGTGTGTGTGTGTGTGTGTATGTGTGCACACACGCACGTGCAGGGATGGATAGTAGAGATGACAATGAGGCTTTGCACTCAATACCACCCCCATCCCTACTCAATACCACCCCCATCCCTACTTCACTGCACCCCACCCAGTGCACATAGAGTTGCAGCGTGTGTGGCTGCTGCTTTCTCTCCATTTGGGGGGGGCACAATTGGGGAGAGCTTTCTACTGGCCTCTGTGTGTTCCAGCCATTCACACGTCGCACCAGCCAGAACGCCCCGGCAACAAAGCACGCCCTCTTCAGCTATGGCAAAATCACCTGACAGGTGTGAAGGAGGGCGTCAGGTGTCGCCAAAGACTGGAATAGTCCAGTTAAAGGAGAATGACTGTGTGCTGTGTGTGTGTGAGTGAGAGAGCCCATATTTAAGCATTTTTGACCTCTTAACAATCAACAACACTCCAATACATTGTATTATACTGCGCTATAGGCCACAATATGGTACTTCGAGGCCACATATATTTATCTTTGTGTAAGACTTGTTAATGAATGCACACACACAATCTTATGATCTGATCATCAATCTTTCAAGATTTTCAGACTCAGCGTTATCAGTCAAAACATACTCAAATCTGAGAGTGAATGAATTCTGCATAAAATCTTGTGCACATGAACAGGCTTAACAACTGTTTACTTCATGACAAGTCTTAAATTGATTGGATTAGCATGTCTGGAGCTTTCAAACTAGTATACACTGAAGCTGGGTGGGACCAGAATGAGCTGTGAGCACAGCTCACTCTGACGATCAAACTTTTAGGCCTAACTGCTTAAGGGATTATCTGGAGTGAATCAACCTGTAGCACTGTTGTTTTCAGGTATGAGAACAACAAAATTTGGTGCAACATAGACCAAATACCAAACTGATGAGGGCAAGGAAGTTTTGTTTCCACACGGCCACATCTGTTAGCGCTATCTGCAAGCTGGTCAATTCCGTCTACGTTGCACCAAATGCTGCCGTTTCAATAGCTACCAATAGCACTTGGCAGCCTCAAGGAACAGGTATAAGGGCTCATCGACTCCAGATTTTTCCTTTGAACCTAGCCTTTTCTGTATTTTAGTTTGCAATACAAAATGGCGTCTAAGCTACTGCTGATTATAGGGACAGGGGCAAACGAGAAACTACACCTTGAGATCATCACTTCCAATGTTTAGCATGCTAGCAATGTCATCAGTTCAGTTACGACAGTAACGGCAGTACAGCCAACACAATAGCTATGAACATAAGAATTTTGATGCACTTTTCTTACAAAAATGGCACAAACCAATTAGTCGATTAACAAGGCTGCTGACAATTTAATAATCAACATATTGATTAGCCTAATCATTACTGTTATAAATCTAAGTGTTTATTGTGCCACAGGTTTAATATGTCTCAAGACGGGAACCAGTGACCGCAAGCTGTGAAATCAAATGTGAAGTTGTAAAATCACCACAGGCCAATGTGTCGCTGTGTATCCCCTGTGTACAGGATTATAGAATATTACGCATCACAGTCTGTCAGTCATGCCCAGGGAATGTAATGGTAGCCCCAAACTCTCAGAACTTACCTCAGAATCTCCTCAGGGGTGTCCAATGCACCATCAGCATTCATAGAGAAGCAGTCTGACCCATCTGCACAGCAAGATCACAGCAACAACACAGCAATAAATCTCACTGGTCACAGCAATAATGTAGCATTTACCATCACAATATCAAACTCATCACTGAGCCTATAGCATCAAAGATCACAATATCACAGATCACCCAATCAAGGATAACAATCCAACCACTGTGAGCATAACTACTGTGCTCAATTAAAATGTGGTGTGTGAGTTATCATGTCAACAGTGTCTGTGGCTATAGGATCAATGGTGCGTGTGTGCGTGCGTGCAAGAGAGCGAGCGAGCAAGAGGGAGAGGGAGGTTAGAGCTTGTGACGGTTGCAGTTTGTTTCACTGTTGTGATGACACAGTAAAGAAGAGGGTGAAGGGCCTAGGTAGGGATGCTCTGATCAATCTGTCAACAATCATTAATCATATAAAACCATTAATGATAAAACACCCTACTGGTGCTCCTCTGGAGGCTGATCAGAGGAGTCGATCAGATGATGTAAAACCTGGAACTTGCTTTTAGCGTGACAAAAAGCACTAAGGTGGGGCAAGGTGTAAGGTGCCGCAGGGCTTACAGTGTGTACAAGCAGCTGGTAACAATCCCACTTCTGAACTGAGAGCTTTCACTTGACAATATCAAACTAGGGATGGTGCTTAGTAAACTGAAAAGTAGGCAACTGTTTAACATCACTCATTTTCTATGCTCTGAGTATACCAGAAGTGCAAACAAACAACGAAGTGAGTTATCTGTGCATGGAACAGGTAGAATTTAATCTTTAATCTTCCCCTATGTTAAGTGAGTGACTTCAAAGCATTTAACTGGGGCTTTCAAACAGCTTTCACAGTAAAGCAAGGTGTTCCGAATTCCAGAGTAGGGCTGAAAGATTACTCAATTAACTCAAATAATTTGATTACAAAGAGAGGTTTCATTAAATTACTATCAACAAATGAATAATTTAAAAAAAGTCTCTGCTATACTAATTAGCTCCGGAATGTTATTATTGAAGCTCATTCAAAGATACAAGGCTGCATGGTTTCTTTTACTGTCTATGGTGATGTCAGAAAGCCAAGCTCAGGGCGAGCGTAAAAGGTAGAACATCTATACATTTAATGTTTTAGGAAGACTACGCTACACAGTGTATAGGCCACATTGTAAAACGGACCTGGCCTACCATTAAATAACGTCAGCATAGACAACATCTGCATGTTAACTGCAGTTCACCAAGTGGAGCGTCAAAGTTGCATGAAAGTTGACCCCAGACAATTAACGATTGCTAACTAATATGAACACCAACGCTAGTTAGACAGAAAAGTATTTGTGATTATTTACAGCCTGTTATGAGCCTATACTAATGACTAAGCATGATGTTAACTATCAAGATCTCACATCATCTGTTCATCTCAACTCTGCACGTGCACACACATAGTATGTATGTCAGTGGATGTTTAAAAGCAGAGGGCTGTTAGCTCTAGGGAATTTATGCATATCCATAAATATGAGGTGTTCTTGGATGCAGGGGATCATTCTATAATTAAACCTAGGAATCAATCCAATTCCAATTCCAATTAATTTCCTCACATATTCCTTCTTCTACGCAGTGCCTGAATTAATCTCTTTGGTTTGTTTTATGACATGTGGATGTGTTGCGACATCTTTACCGTTGTCATCACCGCTGCAGTTGTTCTCCAGCTCATCAGGAAGCTCCTCCTCCCCATCTTGTAGCATGGCAACAGTCTCCTGACTACTAAACCAAACCAAACAAAACATGAAATCAGGACAACAGGAAGACCATTACCCAAATAAGGAGTCTGCTACAAACTATTTGCTACGGAATAGAGGTTCGCTTCCCAAAACCATAGATGCTAACTTTGCTGCAATGCAACTGTGTTATTGCATCCCTATGGTGCTGGGAAACCAAGAGCAGATCACAGAAACAAACATAAACTACTGCATGAGTCATGATCAAGGACTGATAAAACGACGGCCCCCAATACATATTTATCAGTAAGAGAGTGTGTGTGTGTGTGTGCTTAATGTTCACAGATCATATGTGAAAGGGTTCACTGTGATGTCAAGGTAATGAAAAGGAAAAACGATTTTGCTATAACAAACAAACAATCAAACTAGTGAGTAAAACACACGTGAGCACAAACAGAAGCTGATTCTGACAACTTGACAGGTTGAACTAGATTTCAGTAGTGACACAAACAACTGTTGAAGGTGGCTGGTAGACAAAAAAATCTGACTTACTATTCAATGGCCGGTAAATTTCACCAATTCATCAGTTATCTGTCTGTGGCAGGTGGATATTCATATTTCAAAAAGTTAATTTCGACCCCTGCCTGCATGTCAGCACATTTAGGCTAAATGACACAGATCCAAACAAACTTAGCTTCTCTCATACACACTTATAAGTGGATGTCGAAAATACACACGCACGCATGCAAATTCAACCACATTTCCCCATAAGCAAACCAGGCGTCACATTTCAAAACATGCAGACAGTTTTGGTAAGTCCTTCCACATGCCAGAGTAGCCAAGCATGTGGATGTTTTCTCTATGCGAAATCAGCTGCTGTGAGACGCACAGCTGGACAACATGGCAGAATGACCGCTGTGACTCAGTTTATCTCTGACAAATCAAGTGCTTGTAATTAGAGGAGACATCCTGTAAACAGAACACAGAGGGCCAGTGCATTCAAGGGCAGAAGGATAAGGCTTGCTGTACACAATGTAATGTCTGCACACGAGAGTGTGTGCATATGTGTGTGTGTGTATGCATGTGTGAGATACTGACATACTTTTGGTGTGAGGTATGCAGGGGGACTATACAAGAAAGACTTGTTCTCTTAACTTTCCTTCATCATGTTTCAAGCTACACTACACATTCACAAAGCTTTCAGAGACTCTCATTTCTGACTACACATTAGCTGACACACAGCGCAACAAATTTTTTGTGAGTACCGAAATCAATATTATGCACGCTTTCCTTAATAATGCTTCATTTCGGAGTACATATTAGCAGATGTACAACACTACTAATTTCACACAGGTACAACCAATGAACTCAATGCTGCAAGAACGAATAACCGTCATGTTAGAATTACACCATTGCTCCAAGGTCAGTAAGGAAACTAGGCTACCTGGCTGAATGCACCAGTCACACCACTATCTGAAGAGTAACAACATCCCTTCACATTTACCTTCATTCACAGCTGTATCAAGGTTATGCATGTTTAATTTCTTTTGGGACGTGTGTACAAAAAGCATTCATCACAGAAAGAGAAACGATGCCCTGTCCTCACATTAGCCACTAGCTAGGCTAACTCTCTCTGCAGTCCCTTACAGTCTCCCTACAGTGTTGAAGGTGGCGAAGGCAAGGCTAACTGCTCACCCTTTGAGCTCCAGCTCAGGCTGAGACTCTGCAGCATCCTGCCCCATTGGGGAGCTCGGGCTGGGGCAGCCATCATCAGGGGGTGCCTGGGCACCACCTTTCCTGGTCAGGTGTATGGCGGAGAGATCAGAGGTCACAGAGTAAACAGAGGGCGCCGGGAGGGGCACCCCAAGAGGAGACGTCTCCCCTGGAATGGCACAGTGGTGGGGAGACGAGGGAGCAGTGGCAGGGGAAGAGGGGGTACAGGGGTTACCACTAGGGTTCTCAGTGGGCACAACAGCGCCAGTGGAAATGGCAGTGGTAGAAGGTTCCGGTTCCCTCTGGGTAAGGCTTCGGAGTGGTGACTTCCTGGAGGGCACGCTGGCCGTTGCCATGGCGCCGGTGGAGCGGGCGGCGACACCGTAGCCGTTTAACGTCCGGCTGAGGCGTGCGCTGCTTGTCCTCGCAAGCTTGCGAATGGCTGTCGTCAGCTTGACCTCCGACTTAACCTTCTGGGCTCGCAGGGTCACGGCCGCAGGCCTGGGAGGAGGAGGAGGAGCGGGAAGCTCGCTCTGAATCTGGACGTGACTGAGCAGCACGTTGCCATTGCTCTCCTGCGAAGGCACGATGGCTGGAGGGCCAGCAATCTTCACTTCTGTCCGTCCATCCCCCTTGCAGCGGTTTGACAGAGGGCAACAGGGCAGCTTGTCCAAGGGGTCACCGTGCAATGAGCGGGTGTGTGAGGGGGAAGAAGGCACTGCACTGCTGCTGGGAAACTGCGTTGTCAGCCCGTTCACCATGCTGCCCACTTCCCTGAGCTTGGCACCGCTCCAGGGGGAAGACTGGTTAGTTGGCATGCTGGCTTTGGTAGAAGCAGCGGGGGCCGTCCCTGTCAGTGTGACAACAACCCCGCGGCGAGACACGGGCGCTTTCGGCGGGGACGGGCAGGTCGGGTAGATGGAGAGCTGTGGGGATGAAGCCCGCTTACCAAGCAGACCGTGGTACTGCGACAGGACGGGCACAAAGGAGGAGGAAGAGGAGGAGGAGGCGGGAGATAAGGAGGCACTAGACTGGAGTGAGGCCGGGCCCTTGGACACACCTGTGGGTGCCACGCTCGCATACCTAGCAGTGCGCGGGGAGCGGCGGGGGGCACCTGCGCTGGCACTGCGTGTGCAGAGGGGTCGGGGCGCAACGACGGGGCCAGGCGAGGACGGGAGGGTACAAGTTGGGGGGATCCCTGAGAAACACGGGGGATGCAAGTCATGAGCTGCTACCCTCTGAAGGGCGAGACCGGCGATGGGGGTCAGCACCGCTGGCTGGGCCTGGAGATTCTTCTGGAGGGGGCAAGCAGGCAAAGAGCGGGCGGAGGGGGCATGCACCAGTGCTGACTGGGCGTAGATAGTCAGACCGGACTGGGAGTGGGAGAGCCTGCGACTGCGCCGGAGCGGTCTCCTGATGTCTTCAGCTCCATGGGTTGCCATGAATGGCCATGGCACACCTAGATGGCACTAACGTTGGCGCACACATAAAGAACAACTTAAAAGCAGGAGGAGACCTCTATTCACCTAGGAAGCACAACAAAGGGGAAAAGAAAACACTGTCAATCACAAACTGTCAAGACACTGTAGGTCTGTGCGTTTCTTAAAAACATCTGCACGTTTGCACTATTGAGCTTCATAATTACATACATGAAAATGTAATATAATATTTTAATATTTAGATGTTTGAAGGTAACAGCAATCGGACTACAAGTCTGTCATTAGATCTCGTTTAGCTGAATGACGTGCTAGCTAATGGTATATGCTACCTGCCCTAACCCAAAAAACGCGGGTGTTGCTGCTGCTGCTAACTTCTATCCGAGGGTGGTCTTGGTTATGTTAGTTATCAATATGCATTTTGTGAAGATGTTAATGACATTCAGTCATAGCTTTACTGGCAAGCAAAGCTACAGAGGGGAAGCACACATTCCACTGTCAATACCTTAAGTATCTTTTAAGCTGAGGTAAAGTTGCTCCAGTTCTCACGTCATTCTGTCAAACACCGGGCAACTTAGCTACGGCCACAGCTAGCGTTAGCTACACTGGCTAATTATGAACTGCTGTGTCAACACGATAGCATAGCCTAGTCATTGCCCGGCGGTACCGCTACTACCCATGCGGCGGACACACGGGTGGTCAGCTAGCTGGCACTGGTTTGGGCAATTTGTTTCCGAGTTAGATTGCCATGGAACACCTTTTAGCTAGACAGCTCTGAAATTAAATTTCAAAAACTTGGTCCATGGAGCTTTGAGAACTAAATATGCCGATAGTTTCACATGTCAGCACTGACATTTCGGTAGCTAGCTAACGTTTGCTGCTTCATAAATAACAAACGCAAAAAAGTTAAATTAATGTTACCCTGGTGAAGCTTACGCTAATCATATAAAGTCATGTTAACAGTTGCTGTAATGTTAACTTATAAAGAGTAATCTTTAAACACTACATAGTTTCTTGTGTATTCAACCTAGTCATTAAGCTAATAGGTTACTGATCATTTACCATGGTTTGTCAGTTCAATTTAACGTTAGCTATTCTCGTGAGGAAAATGTGCAGGTCGAACGCTAACGTTAACTGCGTGACTTTAATGTTAGCAACAGGACCATCGCACACAAGTCAGAACTTTTGCAAAAGCACGACAACTAACCGGGACTGTTAGCTCGCTAGCTAACGCTTCACATGTGCATTAACGTTACAAGCAAGTTCATCAATGCCAGAGCGATGTGGCTAATGTTAACCCACGTTGCTCTTAACTTCAAGAGTACACACACAAAAAACTAGCCAGCATTTCAGAACAAAAGACACTCCAAATCGTCGTTCTCGTGACGTACCTGATGCTTAAGGTTGCCTCGAAAATCAAAGAATTGTCTTTTAGTAACAGGACGTCTAAATAAAAGAACCCATCCGTGAATCTCTTGATCTTTCACAGTAGCCTGGCTGCTTCCTAGCAACAATACACCGCGCAGCCAAGAGGCGCGCCTTCCCTTCCCTCACTTGCCGAAGTTGACATGTGATCAAGATTCCGCACAACTTGCCACTTGCCATGGGAAATATACTTATCCCTTCATCAATTTTTTAGAACGAAGAGTCCATAGCCTAATGATTGTTATTTATCCAGATTCTGTATAATTAATAAGGAGTTTTTTCTTACACCGTGTGCACCATAGTTGAAAACATCGAAACATCTTCACGAAGCCAGACTATAAATCTGGACTATAAATACTATAAATCTAAGACTATAAATCTGGGAGGCCCACAAAAGCTATTAATTTCTAGTACCTGGATATCGAATCGGACATATAACACCCGGCTCTGCATATCTTAGCGGCAGATTAAATATGCATTGTGACAAAGTACTTGTAATTCAGTCTGTGAGTAGGTCATGAAAGAAACAAATGCTGACACGTGCAGCTGTAGCCTGGTGCATTGTAGGCCTACTTGAAAGTGTCATACGGGAAACATTTTCACTTTAAATGCAGTAGCAAATCAAAGTTAAGCCTACTTTTTGACAGAGAGAGCAGAATGGTTCAGATGCAGAGGCATATCCCATGACACAAGCACTTTGTGTCGTGCGTGCTTGTCATTATCTTCCCTTTAACTTTAACTGCCATCTGAGTAATGATACCAAAATTTAAACTTGGCATTGGTCTAATTATTCCTTCACAATATTGTTTTTATTGTAGGAACCACTTGCTGATAACCCTGATTACTAAGGCATTAGGCCTAGGCATCCCCTTCACTCAGAAGTTTGCTTTGATTTAAATATCCCGCCTTTGTTTTGCAGGAAGCGAATCATTTTCAGGTGATATGATAAGGGGCCTATAAAATGTGAACAATGGCTCCCATCTCAGTTCATTGACACATGCCTCAGCTGTAGCTCACTACATAGTTTAGTGTTTGAAATGGCGAGTGTTTTGGTGTCTCAGGATGATTTAAGCTGTTCAGTCTGTCTTGATCTCTTGACGAGTCCAGTGACTATTTCCTGTGGACACAGCTTCTGTTTGAATTGCATTACAGGATGCTGGGATAAAACAGACTTTAAGGATTTTTACAAGTGCCCCCAGTGCAGAGAAGTCTTTGTTCTTAGGCCTGCACTTCGCAGAAACACAATGCTAGCTAATGTGGTGGAGAAACTGAAGAAGACTGACCTACTTGACCCTGCTACAGATCCTTGCAATGCCAGGCCAGGTGATGTGGAGTGTGATTTCTGCACTGGAAGAAAACTTAAAGCCGTCAAGTCGTGTCTAACGTGCCTGGTTTCTTATTGCAATGTTCATATCCAGCCTCACTATGAAGTGCCTCGCTTTAACAAACACAAGCTGGTTAATGCCACCTCACAGCTACAGGAGAAGATCTGCTCACAACACGACAGGATGCTTGAGGTGTTTTGTTGCACAGACCAAAAGTTAATCTGTATGCTTTGTTTGATGGACAACCACAACGGACATAAAGCAGTGTCTGCTATAGCAGAGCAAACTCTAAAGCAGGTTGGTTATTTGAAATGCATTCCCAAGTCGTCATGCAGTCTTCCTCTCCTCCTTCAGGGGTCCATGTTGGAGACTGTTGGAAATCTGTTAGAGCAACTCATGCCAAAAATGTTTTTGTGAAGCACTGACTGGTAAACAAATTATAAATGGCAGAAAGATGCCAGACATTGTGACTCCATGTGCTTAGTTTTACCTTTTGGCCACAGTCTTGCTTTTCTGTCTTTGTACTTGATGAAATTCCTTGATGAGAAATTTATTTTCCTGTTTACAACTATATCTAGTCTGTTTAAAACTTCTGACCCATCCTTGTGAAATATTACCTAAAGCTGGCATGGTTGTCTGTCAACAGAGACAATTGTTACAGATGAAGGGGGACAACCAGAGTCAAATCCATCAGAAGGAGAAAGAGGTGGAGGAGGTGAAACAGGCTTTGGAGGCTTTACAGGTGAATGCTCATAAATATATGACAAAACTGCCAAAAACTAATTGCTGCACACATTTCTTGGACACCATGTTATTGTTGGTCAGAAAAAAAACTGTGCACAGGTTCAAGATCTGTGCATGATCTTGGAGAAATATTGTAAATATTGTACAGCGTTTCGAATTAATTCATCGTTTTAGTTGCTGTAGTATTGTGTAAGTATGATTCTGTATGACTGATACTTCTACGAGTGCCCTGCTCTGGTTCTCAGGCCTCTGCACAGAAAGCTGTTGATGACACAGAGAAGATCTTCACCGAGTTGATCCGCTTCATGGAACAAAAGCGCTCTGAGGTGAAACTATCAATCAGAACCCAGGAGCGGGCAGAGATGAGTCGAGCTGAAGGACTCCTAAGAGCACTGAAGATGGAAATTCTGAAACTGAAGGGCAGGGATGCTGAGATGAGGCGGCTTCAGCCAATCGAGGACCCCATTGATTTCCTCCAGGTAATGTTACCTGCCTGCCGATCACCTACAGAGCACCATAGACTCCCAATAATTAAAGTTTGTGTCCATGCTTTGTTTGTTTGAGAATACAATAACACACCTGAGTCATTCCATATGGGTTACTGGGATACAAAATAATGGTGACAAATTCTCAATTCCGGAACTTCGAAATATCCAGTTTCCTTACATGCGCTCACTTCAGGTAGTGTTCATGCCATGTGTTTTTTTTGTTTGTTTAACATTCCTAGTGTTGTTTACAGTGTACTCATGGTCTGTCTCTTTCCCTCCCGAATCTTGAAATCTTAAAGATGTCCTGCCATACATCTATATGGTATTTCAGTTGGGCCTTAACAATTCTATATGCAACCTATTCAAAAAGCCCTAGAGTAAATCACACATTTTTCTGTCTGTGATGATGAGCTGTGCTCCGATTCGCTGCTGTAGCACGTCAGCATTCCAAGGCATGTTGAGCGAATAGGCTATTTACATTCGTTTGCTAATGCCAAAATTGCAAGGGACTAAGAACTAAAAGTGTTGGAATATTAAATTTCAACGGTAAACTTGTAATGTGTAGGGTCTCACACTAGCCAACATAACCAGATAACTGCTCCGTTATCGCAAGGTTACTGTTACAACCACAGGTTAAAACTTACTCAGCCAGCCTTTATCGCTGCTGCTTGCTAACCAGCCTCCTTAGCCACTGTGCTACCACTGTGATCTGTCCCATTCTTTTTCCCCGTAGAGATTCCAGTCACAACTCTCCTCTCCGCCTGTCACTCAGACCCTTCCCAAAGTCACTTTTGAGCCCCAGTTCTCCTTCTGTAAAGTGATGCAGTCTGTGGTCCCACATCTGCGGGAGAGAATAAAACACTTCCATCAGTCAATACACAATGGTAGGGTTTCTTCTTCCCTTCCAATACTGTGTACCAACAGAAAAATACTATACCTCAGGTAGACCTAACAAGCATCAGCTTTTTATTTCAAAATGCATATACATTATATTTTCATTTACATTTGCAAATCCTTCTCCTTCCCCGAGCCACTGGTTGACTCATGCATGTGTCAAAATATGGCATATACTAGCTTCTGCCACTGAAAGTTTATTTGTATTGCATATGACCATATGAAATCTAAGTGATGCAGCTTTGCATATGCAACCATCAGCTAATGGTATTTACTGATGTCTTCTGTGTGATGGCTGGCCAGGGAAGTCCTCTCTGTCACTTACTCATGCCCATCTCTGATCCGTGTCTAGTCACAGGCTTCATGAAGGGTGACCGGGTCAGATTTAAGGCTCCTGAAGAAGTCTGCAGGAGGAACAGCGGATACAGAGCCCTTGATTACATCAAGATTAGAAGTGAGGGTGTGATCACAAGTAAGGAATGACCTGACAAATTTACCGGTGTACACCAATTGGCCTACAATACATCCTGAATTACAAGTTTAACTGTTATGTTGGAAGACATTTTAATTTCAGCTGACGTTCAATTCATTAATCACTATAAATATTGTTGAACTGCTTATTGCAGGCATCGCCGATGCAGCCGTGACTGTAGACTTCCTTGAGGTCTCTGCCTGGACTGGGAGCATGTCAAAGATTAATCTTGTTCTCTGATCTACATTAATGATAATGGTTACTGTTTGTTAGCACAGGGCCAGGACCAGCCTCTGCATGCTTTGGTTATGGCCGTAAAGCATCCTTTACATCCTTTCAATTTATTTCCATTTCTGTCTTTCACATTGCACTTTCTCTTTCCTGATGTCATATTTTTGTATGAATTTAATTTTATTCAATAAAAAGCATATCACTTAATGTAATTCTTTTCTTCACTTCAACACTGTCATGTTTTGACCTTGAGGTATTAATAAATATGAGTTTTGTATACACCTTCAATGTGCCCTTTATATTGGGTTTTGCAGTGAGATTCATCAATTATTGATAGTTTAAACTTGATTGTCTGTTGCCTGAACTCAAGTCTGATGCTCCAGTACTCTGTCCTTCACTGGCCCATGATCCGGAGTGTGATTTTTCGAACTGGGAGGAAACACAGCCATGAAATCCTAGTTGTTAAATTGTATTAAATCACACACACAGAGCAGGGGCCAGCTGTGGAAGTGCCCATGGAGCAGTAAGTGGTTGGGTATCTTGCTCAAGGGCACCCCAGCCGTGTATGTGGACATAAAAGAACTGTGTAATCAATGGCCAAATTTTTGCTGCTGGTCGGGCATCAAACTAGCCATCCTTTGGTCACAGTCTGAGGCCCTAACTTGTGGGGAATAGCTGGCCAAAACATCCAGTTTAGGTTCAGAAGAAACTGCCAAGTAATTAACCTACATTTCCAGGTGATGAGATTCTGGTCCTCTGTCTAATAAACTGAATGGCACATGCACTCCTTTAGTAAGCTGATCCTGGAGTGTGTAAAAGAGAAGGCCTGGAGTCTTGCCCCTGAGATGGAATTACTAATTAACCCATTAAGTGTTGGGCTGTATGTCTGTCATTGGGTGTCTCGGGTCCTACACACACCTGCTTCTTGTCGCTCTCTCTCTCTCTCTCTCACACACACACACACACACACACACACACACACACATCCTCCCTACCCTTCTCTGCTCCATCATGTCACACTAATTACCAGGCTATTGTTGCTGTTGCTGTTGGCACCTTACTAACCACCAACCTCTTACCTGGCTTTATATCAACATGACAGCAAGGCAGTATACAGGGCTTTGGCCTCTTTGCCTGCTAGAATAAAGGGCTGTGTCTGATGGTGTTGAGGTGCTAGCTCTATCTGAAGTGAGAGGCTGTTAAAGGGAGTCAAATAATTAGAATATTTTTTAAGTTTGTCAATTTTATTAGGCCTAATTCAATGTTAAATGTAAAGCAATTATATAGACAGTAAGTGAAGTATGTCTAACCATTATTTGTGTTCATTTTGATGATTATGGCTTACAACTAAAGAAAACCCCAAATTCAGTATCTCACAAAATTAGAATATTATGTGGTCAGCAGGTATTGGTGCTTGTGGCAGTGTGGGTAGGTGCCACGTACTGCTGGATGAATAATGGATCAGCATTTCCATAAAGTTTGTTATTAGAAGGAAGCATTAGGGTGCTCTAAACATTCATGGTTGACTGCGTTGATCTGGATCCACACTAGCTGATGACATGGGTCCCCAAATCTTCACTGACTTCACTCTACTTGGATTTTGCAAGTTGGGTTTAGTGCCTCTCAAGTCTTCCTCCAGACTCTGGGACCTTGATTTCTAAATGAAATGCCTTCATCTGAAAAGAGGATTTTGGAGCACCGAGCAACAAAGCAGTTATTTTTGTTCCAAATTTTAGAACACATCGTGCATTCTTTCTAGTGACAAACTTTATGGAGATTACATGGTTTAATGACCATGCAATATTCTAATTTTGTGAGGTACTGAATTTGGGATTTCCTAGCTGTAAGCCTATAATCACCAAAATGAACACAAATAATGGCTAGAAATATTTTACTTAGGCCTACTGTCTAATGAATTGTCTAATGACCTATATATGAGTTTGGATTACTGAAATTAACAAACAATATTCTAATTTTTGAGACCTACCTTTACATGGGGCAAAGTAAATTATAATTCTCTGACTCCCTCGTGTGGATAGCCGTGGAACTATATAATTTCCTGTGGGATCGACAGAAAGCAACAGCTTTCTTGAGACATCCATTTATCTTCATGAAAGTGGCCTAAATCTTTAGACATGGATGTAATGTAAGCTACAAAAAGGGAGTCCTCAGACTTCCTGAATTTTGCTCTATGTCTTTTGTATCCATAAGAAACCTGGAAATCACACGCCTCCTAGTGAAACAAAACTTTCCAACTTTTCTGGAGGTCAGCGCGTGCGTGTCCCTGCTGTGGAGGATCCAAAATGGCCAGTGCTTCAGTTTTGGACGAATTAAACTGTTCTATCTGTCTGGATCTTCTGAAAGATCTAGTTGCTGTCTCCTTGTGTACACAATTTCTGTCAGGACTGTATTACAGGCTTCTGGTATCAAGAAAACCAGAAGGGTGTTTACAGCTGTCCTCAGTGCAGAGAGACTTTCACTTCAAGACCCGTTTCACGCAGAAATAGCATTACAATTTAGACCGAAGTGATAGAGAAGCTGAAGCTGAAAAGCACCTTGATATGCTGTCGCTGGACCAGATGATGTGGAGTGTGATTTATGTATTAGGAGAAAAGGCAAATCCATCAAGTCATGTCTGGTTTCATACTGTAAAGTTCACATAAAGCCTCACTATGTAGTACCTCGCTTTAGCAAACACAAAATGGTTATTGCCACCTCGCAGCTACAGGAGAAGATCGGTTCTCAACACGACAGGATGCTGATCAAAAGTTGCTCTGCACTGACTTACTGAATGACCACAATGGATATTGTGTGATTTCAGCCATAGAACAAACAGTAAAGCAGGTGAGTCTCACTTTTTGTCCCTCTGTCAGACATAGGACAGTTTTTTATATGTAAATTCTACATAGTCTTAGGCTCCATGTGGGGAACCATCCTTATTAGAAGTTAATAAATTAATTAGAGGAAAGTTATGCTTAATACTTTATTGCACTACTGTAATCTCTTGTAGTGTTCTGCCTACCTGCCCATATCTGTCCATAGAAAACATTGTTGGAGATAAAGGGGTCAAACCAGAGACAAATTCAACAAATAGAGAAGGAGGCAGAAGAGGCTCTGACGTCACTGCAGGTGCACACTGACATGACTGCTGTGAATGTTTTCTGCATGCCTTTTCCACTCTTTTACTATTCAGTAAGAGTTTGGGCCTTTTATATAGAGCTTCCCTCTTCTTGTTCTGCTTCCTAGAGTTCATAATCTTTTACAGGTTAAAAGTGATAAAGTGATGTGATATGAATCCACCACTAGGCATCTACGCAGAAAACTGTTGAGGACAGTGAGATTATCTTCACTGAGCTAATCAGCTCTTTGGAGAAAAAGAGCTCTGAGTTGACAAAGCTGAGATCAGATCAGAGATCCGGAGAGGACAGAGGTGAGTCAAGCTGAAGGACTCCTGAAATAGATGGAGCTGGAGATCTCTACACTGAAGAACAGAGATGCCAACTTCCAGAAAAAAGAACCCCATTGATTTCCATTTGAAGGTAATTTAACCAACCAGTCTGTTTATCAGTGAAATCACTTGACTGCTTAGATTACATTTCTCAAGTTTACTATTTGATTTTTAAAACATTTTTGCAAAGACATACATTTGTTTTTTTTTTTTGGCTTTTATTGCCTTTTAATCAGATAGGTAAGAGGAAATTAGCAAAAATGAGAGAGAGATGGGGAAAGAAAGGAAAATTACCTCAATTACCTCAAACGGTGCTTCCCATGAACACATGCTAGTTGTAGTAGAACCCTTGAAGTACTGGTTTGAGTCACCGTAGGTTTTAATACTGTCTTATCATAGCAAATCCATGAAAGCTTGGGCTTGCAGTCCTCTGTCAGAGTTTAGGTGCCCTTAGCTCCCATGGGTCACTTAGCCACCCACATCAAATTCAAATTTGCTCCCATCTACCTAAACATCCTCATAAAGCCCTGTGTTACTCCTCTGCTGCTTCTGTCTTCCATGGAACATCATCTGACACTGCCACAATCTCATACTAGATAATAGTAGCACTATAGTCCCTCTCTACCTTCAGGAAGTACCTTCAGACCCAGCAGATCCAGAGATCACCTCTTGTCCAAAACACTTCTCACTACTACTGAACACTACTCACTTCTCACTGGAATGCATTTACAATGCACTTCTCTCTCTCTTCTCCATTTTAATGCACCATGTCTTCTGCTGCACTTAACTGCACTTCTGCCCTGGCACCATCTGCCAATACTAGTGGTAGTTTTAGCTAGTATAGTATAGTATGGTAATAGCTAGTGGTACTTTTAAGGTCGTTGCTCACCGGAATCAGCATGAGGAATTTCACATCAAATGAGTCAGATCATATCATATATATATATATATATATATATATATATATATATATATATCAGATCAGACTGCATGAGGAATTTCACATCAAATGAGTCTGATCTGATATATCAGGAATTTCACATCAAATGAGTCAGATCATATCATATATATATATATATATATATATATATATATATATATATATATATATGATATGATCTGACTCATTTGATGTGAAATTCCTGATATATCAGATCAGACTCATTTGATGTGAAATTCCTCATGCAGATTCCGGTGAGCAACGACCTTATATATATATATCAGATCAGACTCATTTGATGTGAAATTCCTCATGCAGATTCCGGATCAATTTTTTTTTTCGATGCAATGAAATTTTTCCTTGTGTGGAAGGCTGACATGTATTTCATCACCTGGAGTAAGTTGTTTATGTCACAAGTCAAAAGTACACTTGGAGGATTCTGAAGCAGACGGAAGACAAATGATTGTCAGTCTCTTCTTTCCTAGTCACAAGTTTTCTCAGACCTATATGAAGACTTTAAACTGTGATTATTGTGGGGAAATACAAACTCATAAACTCTCAATCAGAGGTATGGGGTTTTTGTGCTGTGTTGCCTCTTTTTTGTGCTTTCCTGTTTAAAGCTGCACAAAACTGAATATTATCTATCCCACAAAAAAATGTGGCTTCCTATGTTACTACAAATTTAAACTAAATGGCAATAGGCCAGTGAATGCTTGTGATGTTCTATAGTTGTATCTCAGCCCATCTTCGGTTAATAAATGGTGTTTTGTCACCCTTTGGATTAATCTGGCTGATGTCTGTCAGACCCCTCAGCTAGGGGAGCTTGTCTTCAGATGTGACGCATCACAAACCACTTACAAGACATGATCGGAGAATTTCAGAGCTTTAATTTGAGGCTACTGTTGTGAGACTGTTGACACCCAAAAGCAAGAATGCAGGCTGTGAGTGCTTTGAAGTATGTACGTTAAGGTATAGGCACAGTATTTATGAAGGCATCTATCACTTACTCTAGTGCACTAGTCAGTTTGGCTCTCTGTAGGGGTAATCAGCCACGCTCTCACACACACACACACACTAATTGTATGCCGTGTTTGCTTTTCAGATTCACTATGTGGGAAATGGAGTGGTAACATATTAAAAGGCAGACAACTTTGGACACATTGTGTAAAATTTAATTTGAATTATGACATAATTACAAACAGCAGACAAAAAACAGTCTTGTGCAAGACTAAGCCTGCAGGCCTAATATTGGGTCAAACAAATCCAAATAGTCAGGACCAGTCATCCACAGTGCCAAAAAAAAAACAATAAAACATAAAGACACAAAGGCACAAAGAACTGTTACAAACAGACTATATGACAGTGAACATGGAAGATTAACTGTCTGTCTTGACAAAATGTTATTGCATATTCTGTAAAGGTGAATTGGGAGGCAACAGAATTTATTCCCTCACTCCCCCATGTGGACTCCTCTGGAACTATCAGCCTGTTGTGCATTTAACACCATTTGGGTGAACTCAGACAAATTTAGTGATTGGTATTTTTGCATTTGGTATTTGAGAAGCAGACAGGGTTTACACAGGCTGACATCTGTCCTAGTTTTTAATAGCATGAACTCTTTCAGAACACATTGAATTTTCATCTGATGATTTTCATTGCCCTATTGGCAATGATGCATTGTGAAAAAAATTAAATTGCCTGCATGACTACAATGTGCGTGCATTTTTTAGACTGTCTGGAAATGTGAACTATCCCTTTAAGTTCTGAGTCCACCCAACCAGGAAGAATGCTAAACACACTCCCATTTCTTTTGAAACGAAACCTTCCTAACTTCACTTGTAGCCAGCATACGTCTGTGTATCTGTGAAAAGAAGAAATGGCGAGTGCATCAGTATTTCAGGATGAGTTTAGTTGTTCAATCTGCCTGGATTTACTGAAGGACCCGGTGACTGTTTCCTGTGGACACAGTTTCTGTTTGAACTGCATTACAGGCTGCTGGGATCAGGAAGACCAGAAGAGTGTTTACAGCTGCCCGCAATGCAGACAGACCTTTACCCCGAGGCCTGTTGTACACAGAAACACAATGCTTGCTAATGTAGTGGAGAAACTGAAGAATGCTGACCAACTAACAGCTACTACTCCTTCTAATGCAGAACAGCAGGATGTGGAGTGTGATTTTTGTACTGTGCCAAAACACAAAGCCATCAAGTCGTGTCTTTCATGCCTACTCTCCTATTGTGAAGTTCATATTAAGCCTCACTACGAAGTGTCTCGTCTAAGCAAACACAAGTTGGTTAAGGCCACCTCACAGCTGCAGGAGAGGATCTGCTCACAACATGACAAGCTCATTGAGTTGTTCTGTCGCACAGATGAGAAGTTAATCTGTATGCTGTGTTCTATGGATGACCACAATGGACACAAAATTGTCTCTGCTGCTGCGGAACGGACTGAAAAGCAGGTTCTCCCCCCACCCCCTCCAAACCAAACAAACAAACAAACAAACAAACAGACACACACACATACACACACACACATACTGCTGTGTTGAATTGAATATGGACATGGTATTTTGCAGATACTTGTATCCAAAATAATTTTAATAGATTGAGTGTATGCAATGAATGGGTAACTTTTTTTTGGTCATTATTATTTTGCCTTTTATTAATGTTCTCTAAAGCCATAGAGTATCTGCTTGTGTCCACAGAAAAAGCTGGTGCAGATGAAGGAAGATAACCCAGGGCTCATTCAGCAGAAGGAGGAGGAGGTGAAGGAGGTGAAACAGGCCCTAGAGACACTGCAGGTGAAGACTGATAAACATGGCTAGTGTAAAATGCTCATTTTACACCATTGATTTGGCTTCCCAGCAACATACTAGCCCTGTCTATACTATGGGCCAAACCTGGTGCTTGAACTTGGGCAAGCTCAAGTAGGAGTTTATACTGTACTGGGCTACCAGGAACTACTTCCATGGCAACAGGCCCACCTCAAGGGGCAGGACCACAGGGGCCAAGTTCTGGTGCTTACACATCCTGGTGCTTACACATCATAATAGATGGTTACTTCAGTTACATATGTTTTTTTCTTGCTTTTTTTATTTGTTCATGGAATGTTGCGTATTTTTTATTTTTTTTTCAGCTGGCTACTTGGCCCATTACAGTATAAGCCCATCAGGAGCTCTACCCCTGGTGCTTGTGGTGCTGGGCTAAAGTTCCTGGGCCAAAGTTCCTGGGCTAATGGCCCATAGTATAAACGGGGCTATTGAATGCTGTGTGGTAATTTATAGAGTGGTAGCCAGGCTACCATCACCATTGAACTTGTTCTCAATATTTTATGTCTGGGAAGACATTGGTTCCGTGTATCAGTGATCAATGTATTAGTGACCATTCAGGGAACAGAAATTGAAGGCAGACCCAATAGTTTTAAAGTTCAAACTATGTGTCCCTAAGTAAATGTATCCCTATCGGAGTAGTATCCCTAAGAGGTTTCACACTCTTTACACAAAGTGAGATCCATCAGGAAAGCGGTGTGGGAAACACAGACACGTATCTTTTTTAAGCTGTGTTGATATTTGTATCGCAGAGGTGGAAAATTGCTTTATAGAAGTGGAAAATGAACGGGCATGTTTCTGTATTCCACCAGGCCTCTACACAGAAAGCTGTTGAGGACAGTGAAAGAATATTCACTGATTTGATCAGCTTCTTGGAGCAAAAGCGCTCTGAGGTGACAGAGATGATCAGAGCTCAGGAAAGGACAGAGGTGAGTCAAGCTGAAGGACTCCTGGAGAATCTGGAGCTGGAGATCACTACACTGAAGAACAGAGATGCTGAGATGGAGAAACTCCAGCCAATAGAGGACCCTGTTGATTTCATTCAGGTGATGAAACGATGAGGTTCCATCCTCTCTCTCCATGATTTTTAAGATATTTAAAAAAATGATAAATCTATTTGGCTCCGCCATCAATTGACTTGATATTATCTTGAATAAAAGGGAGACAGTAAATGCCAAAATCAATCTTAAAAACAGCTTATGCTCCTAGCTGGGTTTAGCTGGTTTTAGGTGGTCTATGGTGTTTGATGGGGTCATATCAGCTCTTGGTTTAGCTAGTTGGACCACCAGCTGGAAATGTTACCTGCTTATCAAGATGGGTATTTCAGGTTGAGCTGACATTAAAAGCAAAACTAGCCAGAATCTCATTAATCCAGCCAAACCATTGGACCATAAACCATAAAACACAGCAAACTAGCCCAACAACCATACGCCTAAAGGTCAAGGGTCAAGCTATTTTTCTTTTTCAGCTTTGATAGCTGGTTGGGCAAGAAGTAATAAATGGGGGAGCTACTGTTCTCCTATTTGAATAAAGAGTAGAAAAAGCACAGCAAAGGGGCATGCTGTATGTACTGCATTTAATCAAAATAATCAATAATTTGAGGATTGTCCTGCACTCTACATACTGAATAGTTGATAGCTAAGCAAAATAAACGACCAAATCACTCATTGAAGTGTCAGTTGCGAAATGAATTGCCATTTAAAGGCAATTGTGAAATGGACCAAAAGTAAATTGCAACATGATTGGAACAACTGACCTATTGCTAAGTCCCACCTTCCCCTTGTTCCATTACATTCCAGACTTGGACACCCTTACTAGAGTTTCATAGAAATATAAAGGGAGCATTTAGTTTGTCTGTAAAAATGAACACTTTATGACTTTTGTATGACTCTTCAGTAAGCCTGCATCGGTGGAAGCCTGTGTCACAAGGAGGGATATGTAGTAAAATTGAAGCCTGGCTTTGTTGAGTGCCAAACAGGTTTTGAAAACATCGGCTAAGCATTTTGAATGCATCAGGTTAGCATAATTTTGCTCCCCAGCCGTATGGAGGCATATCTTGCATATTTTGATCCCCAACAAATGTTCCAACCTATCATGTTGCAAAATACTTTTAATTAAGGGATGGGGTGAAAATCAGGGACAATTCCCTGAATTTTCCTTTGGAACCAGTGATATTCCTAGTTCTACAGTCAATATCATTAAAATAAGTGATGTTTAAGCTTCAAATATTGTGGGCAAAGGGGTTTTCTTGTATATTTCACCAGGGTCAGACCACCAAAATTGGGCACTGTCCCTTGAAATCAGGGTCTGCTGGTCACCCTACTTTTAATCCATTTCACACCAGATTTCTCCTTAAAATATGATGCAATTCAATACATCTTCATTCTATTTTGCAAACAAAAATGAGGATTACATTGTCATTTTGTACATTAAATTACATATTCCATGTTACATTTCCGTTGTGCATGACTAAATTGCAAAATGCATTGCCTCAATAAAGGTGTCCATATGTTTCTGTAAGTATTTATCCATCTAATGGTTCATGATCTGTCCCTTTTGTCTTGTGTAGAATTTTCAGTCACTCTCCATCTCCTCATCTGACAACTTTTCCAAGGTGACTTTTAAACCACAATTCTCCCTTGGTGAAGTGATGAAATCAGTCTCGCCGTCTTTGAAAGATAAAACCAAAGAGTTTCACAGGGAGATGCTGAAAGGTATGTTTATGACACATCATAATTCAGAACTAAGTGTGGATCTAAGCACAGAGAGGGTGCTGCAAAGGACCTCACTAACAACTATGCATTTACACAGCACTTTTCAAAATCACCCAAAGTGATTTACAGTGAAGATCAGTGTTCTGAAAGTAGATGTTCAAGTTGCAAGTGACTGAGCAGGTAGCGAGCTGCAATTTATATACTAGTCAGACATTATGAACACGTTTCTGCACCTTTTCTAGTTACAGGATTCATGGCAAAAGACATAGTCAAACTGAAGAGTCCTGAGCCCTTAACCAAGAGTGTTAACTGTCCGTTTTGTGGAAGCAGTTTTAAATGTAAATTCTCCCTCAGTGGTGTGGGTGCAGTTAAAGGTAAGGCTCTGACCATATACGACGTAATACATGCATAGTTCACAAAAATGTATACAAACACAAAATGTGTATTGTTCAGTTCTAATGATTTGTCAATGCTCTTAGCTTTGACAGGGCCTACTGTGATTGTTAACGTCCCTGGCTGTCCTGACTGGAAAGGGGATTCATCCAAGTTGGACCTGCTTTTGATGATAAATTAGATTCTTGAACACTTACATGTTTACCCAACCACGCTACAACTCTCTGGGAATGTTTTGGCAATTTTCTATGTAATTGCACCTTTCTTCTACTACAAAATATCTTCATGGATTATTATTTGCATTGTTTATTGTTCCTCTGTTGTTCCACAAAGCCCTAATCCCTGAACCCTCAAAAGTGGACCTTGTTCTCTGATATTAGAATAGAATGTATTCAACTTTTATTCTGCAAAAATAAGTTAAAGTGCAGTCTTACAAGCCCAATTACAACCTTAGATTTAGGCGGAGAAGTGAAATGGTCTGTATTGGTTAATTTGCACCCTCTTTGACAACCATAATTAAACTACAATTAATTTGTGATTTGACAGCATATGGAAGGTCACTCATGTAGGTACTGGTCCTACATCTATTTAATGGCACACACACACCTTTAGCAAAGTCCTTCTAAGGCAAGTCCCTTCACTCGGCTGCCATCTATGGCTCTGGTCAGTCATACTGCATCCAACAATGTGATTGGTTACTTTCACTGCAGAGCAGGACTTCCAGTTCTCTCTCTCTCTCTCTCTCTCTCTCTCTCTCCACACTAATTGCCAGGCTGTTGTTTCTGTTGGCACCTTGCTAACCACCAAAATCTTACCTGGCCTTATATCAACATGACAGCAAGGCGGTATACAGGGTTCTGGCCTCTCAGCCTGGTAGGATATGGGGCTCTGGCCTATGTAGCTGATAGTGCAGCTGGATCCTTGACTTTCTGACTTTCTTTCTGAGCCCCCTGTTGTACTCACTGTTTACCCATAACTGTAGAGCCACACACTTCTCCAAAACTATCAAGCTTTCTGATGACACAACCATAACAGGCTGCACTCCATGTGTTGAGACAGCCTACAGAGCAGAAATGGCATCCCTAACATCAAAGTGCCAGGACAACAATCTGCTGCTCAATGTCAGCAAGAGCTGATTGTGGACTGCTAGAGGCTGTAGGGAGGAGAGCACACACCCATCCACATCGGCTCAGCAGTGGAGAGAGTAAACTGTTTCAGGTTCCTTGGCATTCACATCATCAAGATCTGAGCTGGTTGCACTATATTGGTGTGGTCACCAGAGCAGCACAACAGTGACTCTTCTTTTTGAGATGGCTGCGGAGATTTGGTCTGAGTAGCGTACATTAACAGATTTTCACCATTGCACTGTTGAGAGTATCCTGTCTGGTGGAATAACAACATAGTATGGCAACAGCACTACCCATGATCACAGAGCTCTGCAAAGGGTTGTCAGGTCAGTACAACACATTACAAGGACTGAGTTACCATCTATCCAGGACCTTTATATGCAGTGCTGCAAGAGGAAGGCAAAGCGTATAATTTCTGACCTCAGCCATCCCAGCCATCCATCTGGCAGAAGATGCAAGAGCATGTGAACCCATACCACCAGATTAAGAAACAGCTTCTACCCACAAGCCATCAGGCTATTGAACTGTGCTAACCACCTCTGTCCTTTTGTTGCTGATGGTGAGCTGCCAGTTTAGTTTACCTCCTCCTCCTCCTGTCGCAGGAGCTGGTGGTTTATCACACACACACATACACACAGTTTACACAGAATCTCATGGCATGTTCAGTATGAGGAGAATTGTGGTGGGAAGGGGGTGATGGAGGGAGATGTTTAGAGACCCATTTATCGACCACGTAGAGTGTAGTGTTAAAATGTAATTGACGAAATTATAAAACCAGACAGAGAAGACAAAGTAGTTAAATAATTCCTTGATGCCTGTGGAATTACATCATCCACCTGCGTATTCAGCTCCACTGACACAGCATTCTATATTAAATGAACCCAGAGAAACTGGCTAACAAATTTGAATTCGCTCTGCAGGTCTGATTCTGGAACCAACTCAACTGACATATGAAAGGCTGGCAGGGTTTACCTAGGGTATATTAGCATTTTGTACCTTTAAAACTTATTTTTTACTCTTGGGCTCTAAACAGTTAGGCTATGACAATTATGTCACATTTTTATTTATTTTTTAAAAGTTGTCTGCACGACTAGAAAATACTGCAAATATTTAGATTTCCTGGAATTGTGCTCGGTCCCTTTAAGTTTTGGTATTCACAAAACCAGGAACAACGCTAAAAACGCTCCCACTTCAGCTGAAACGAAACTTTCCACCTTCACCTGTAGCCAGCACATACCTGTGTGTGAGAAGAAGAAATGGCGAGTGCCTCAGTGTTCCAGGATGAGTTTAGCTGTTCAATCTGCCTGGATTTGCTGAAAGATCCAGTGACTGTTCCCTGTGGACACAGTTTCTGTTTAAACTGCATTACAGGCTGCTGGGATCAAGAAAACCAGAAGGGTGTTTACAGCTGCCCCCAGTGCAGAGAGACCTTTACCCCAAGGCCTGTTCTTCACAAAAGCACAATGTTGGCTAATGTAGTGGAGAAACTGAAGATTGACCCACAAACGGATGCTAAGACTCCTTCCTGTGCAGGACCAGGTGATGTGGAGTGTGATTTCTGTACTGGGAGGAAACTCAAAGCCATCAAGTCGTGTCTGACATGTCTGGTTTCATACTGTGAAGTTCATATCCAACCTCACTTTGATGTGCCTCGCTTTAACACACACAAGTTGGTTAGCGCCTCTTCACAGCTGCAAGAGAAGATCTGCTCTCAACATCACAGGATCATTGAGGTGTTTTGTCGCAATGATCAGAAGCTAATCTGTATGCTGTGTTCCATGGATGACCACGACGGACACAAAACTGTGTCAGCTATTGCAGAGCGGACTGAAAAGCAGGTTTGTTATCTCTTTCTCCCTCAATCAAATTAAATGCTTTGATTGAGTGAGAACAGTCTAAGAATTATACCTGGCTCATCAAGTCAGGGGCAGTCTTGGAATAATATTTATTAATGCCTAAACACTGCACCCCAGATATAATTTGTTTTTCAAGGATTTAAAGTTTTAATTGCCAGATACATTGAAATCCTGACATCATCTTATTCTGGGGGTGTGGCAATAAATTACGTAAAGTACAGGTTTTGTGACATAAGGACTCACCTGGGCTTTTGAATATGGCCTTGTTTATCAGAGTCAGAAAACTTAATTTGTTGCAATTTGGTTTGACAGTTTCCAGTCTCACACTAAGTAAGTACATACACACATACATACACACATACATACATACATACATACATACATACATACATACATACATACATGCATACCATAACTAACAGTAGAAAAGGAGACAAGGGAAGTTCCAGTGCCAGTTCATGTTTACAGTGTTGCAATTTCTTGGAAATGTTGTATGTATGTCAGACTTAATCACACACTTGACTGTATGTTTATCCACAGAAATCACTGGTGCAGATGAAGAATGACAACCAGAGTCAAATCCAACAGAGGGAGAACAAAGTGCAGGAGGTGAAACAAACTCTTGAGACACTGCAGGTGAACACTGATAATATGAAAACTGTTTGTGGGACGAGTTTTTGCTGCCCAGTACGGTCAGTTTTTATCCATTTTTGAGGTTATTTGGCTGTGATTGTTCTGCGCACATCACAGACATTTATCAGTGACAGCGCACGCACCTTTAGATGTATGCAGGTTGAGTCATCAGGCCTTTAAAAGTTTTTTTTTTTTTTACAGTTAGGTTGAATCATTTTGATTGCAATTTGCAGATCAAGTCTAGTCAAGTTTATTATAACCATACAGTACTGTATGTGTCTCTGTATCTTCCATCAGGCTTCCACACAGAAAGCTGTTGAGGAAACAGAGAGGATCTTCTCTGAGCTGATCAGCTTCTTGGAGCAAAAGCGCTCTGAGGTCACAGAGAAGATCAGGGCTCAGGAGAGGACAGAGGTGAGTCAAGCTGAAGAACTCCTGGAGAAGCTGGAGCTGGAGATCACTACGCTGAAGAGCAGAGATGCTGAGATGGAGAAACTCACGTCAATAGAGGACCCTGTTGATTTCATTCAGGTATGCCAGCCCCTTGTTCTCTTCTGAAGACATTTTGCTGCATGCATACAGGTTTTTACCCAGGTCCCTTGACTCCTCACTTGTTATCATAACAAATACTTTGCCATGCTCTCTGTGATATACTGTGCCCTAATGATTTCAGGTGCTGTGTTAGCTAACCTATTTTGGGGATCTGCACAGAACCTTACAAATTCAGAGTAGAGTCTGCATGCTGTCCGATCTGTTCCTTTTGTTTCCCTGTAGAGTTACCAGTCTCTGTTTTCCTCAGCTGTACCAAACAGTAGCAATGTTACTTTTGCACCCCAGTTCTCCTTCAGTGAAATGATAAAACCAGCACTTCCTTCTTTGAAAGATAAAACAAAAGAGTTCCTAATGGCAATATTTAAAGGTATTTGTTATTGGTCTTCTTGGTCTTCTTCTTCTTATTATTATTATGGTTATTAATATTAGTAGTAGTAGTAGTAGTAGTAGTAGTAGTTTTGCACTGTAGAAAATGGTGTCATAAGATAATGAAAATCACAGGTTGATTTACAAGTAATTATTAATTAAAGAATCAATTTAAACATGATATCGGAATTCTGCTAATAGATGACCTTAAATATTGGTGCATACACTGCAGTTTTAATGAAGGCAAAGGTACAAAAGCAAGCTCGCTATTCCTAACATGGAGTCATTCAGTCTCATAACACTCAGGCTCAAGTCAAAACCACGAAGACCAGCATCAGTTTGCATGTGATGTCAGTAGGGCTGCACAAAAGGTACCAGTCAAACATTATTCACTCTTGACTATCTTTGTTCCTTTTCTAGTCACAGGCTTCATGACTGGAGACACAGTCAAAGTGAAGACTCCTGGTACCATTTCCAGGAGTGTCGACACGTCTGGCTATTGCAGTTATTGTCAAAGACAGAGAGCATCCAAACACAAATATAACATCTCTATCAATGGTGTGGGTGAGGTAACAGGTAAGGCCCTTGTAGATGCACTAGTTTAATTTTACACTATAACGAATGTAGAGTTACTGGTATTAATGATTTAGTGATGACCATTAACCATTAAAAAGGAACTAAATGTCCTTCATTTCCCATGAGAATTTGTAATGTGCAATTCTAATAACACACTGATCATTTTAGGTTTGTCAATGCCTGGTTACATTACTGTTAATTTCCCTGATTGGCCTGGCTGGGGTGGGAATCCATCTCTGCTGGAACCTGTATTCACCATAAATTAAGAGGCTGCAATGGAAACTTTTTAGTGGACATTCTGTAAATGCAAGTTTTGCTTTATGGTCTTTTATTTATATGTAGGTTTTATAATGAACAAGAAGATTCACATGATCTTGAAATAATTTTCTTGCTCCCTACCTATTTTTCCTAGTGTCAATATTATTATTTTTATAATGTTAGGATACCTATTCCATTGTCAATTTCATGGTAGAGGGAGACTTGTTAAAATGTGTTTTATTTATAAATGTGTTTGTGCTTTATTTCCTGCCCATGGATATGTATTTCATTTAAGGATCTTACTTGTCAATCATTCCCAGATTTAAGTTGTTCTTTGAATCATTGTCAATGTGAGGGTTGTGTATGGGAATATGTAAAATAATGTGCATTGTTTGGAATAGTACAGGCAGTGTGTTGCTGTAGTCAAATACTCAAAATGTCAGCTAGTAATTTACAGTAGTCTATTTTAAATGGATCTCTTATCTTATCTTCTATCTCATCTTATTGCTTTATCACAAATTCCCAATAAAATGGTTGGATCATACAGTATTTCATTGTTTTATTGAAGATAAAGATGTGGTAAATATATCGGAGATACTGTGAACTGGTCATTGCGTTTGGCTACTGGTTTTAGTGAAACCATTAAGTTTCGGTTGAGGATTGCCGCTCCTGATCTTATGCTGACAGAACATTGTGAAGCATTTCATACATCATACAGGATGAATAATCACCAAATGTTGTGCCCTTAAATAACTACCTGCCCCAGTAATCAGAAAGAACCTACAGCATAACCAGAACCTCCTATAGAGGTGGAGAGAGAAAACAGCATAAGCACAGCTCCACAGTATCCCTGAAGTAGTAACATCAATACACAATGCTCTATTGGGGTATATGGGGTGGGTATGAGGAAGGGAAGAGAGAAGGCCTGACGCCTCACTCCACAGATGAAGTTAATTAACACTCATTAAGTGCAGGGCCAAATGTCTGTCAGTGGGAGTCTCAGATGACACACAAGCAAACACACTCACTCTCACTGCATCTCTTCAACCCCCTCTGTTGTGTCGATTGCTCGGATTCAACCACCAATCTCTTACCTGGCCGTGTGTAAAGGTGGGATCCAGGAAAGGTACAGGAAGACTCTTGCCACTCACAGGTAAACCACAACCCGATCTGCAAGACTATCTTGTGTCTAGGTGACAGTCACATGGCATCATCTCATCCAGGCAGACTACAGGACTGCATCAATATGACTTTTAATTACACCTAGACTTGTGTGTTTTTGTTTGTTTGTTTTTATTTAAATACAATAAAACAATATGAACACATCTTTGTCTTTGTGAACACATAAATATGTCTTAGTTGCAGGGGTGCCATGAGAAATTTTGGGCATTGATTATAATATTAATATATTATCTGGGGCACAAATCCACAAATGCAACCACACATAGTGGGCACAGGAAAACATGGGAATTTAGTAGCTGATTAGATTGTTCCCCTCCATTTTGGTGTCTACAAGGAGATGGGGGGGATTTGGGATTCTGCTTTCCTGCATTCTGCTGGATTTTGGGTGGCCTACTGGAGATCTGCAATACCTCAATTCATTTAGATTCATAGCTTACATCCTGACTTGCCAGGCCTTCACAAATAAACCTGAGCTATGTATTCAGCTTGCGATAAACAAAAACCCCCACACTAGGAAACTATTTTAAATGGCTGCCTGTAGCCTACTTTATAGGCTTGTGTTTCAGATTTAAAGGCAAGTTCATGGCTGTTCATGGCTACATATTCGAGGTCATGTTCATAAAAAAAAATGCTAGTGATTATGTCCAATCTTTTTGGCTTGATTTGCATTGAAGACTATGCAGGATTAAGCTTCTTTATTGTACCTAAATTCAGCAAGCTATAATATAATAAGCTCATGCTTATTTTGATATATGGTATGCCATCTGTTGATGAACTAATGCACCAAAAAGAATGTGTGTGAACAACGCATAGTTGAAGAATGTATTAAGAAATGTAATGTAGCATTCTGTACATTCAAAGTAGTTTTTTTTGGCGTTTATCACAGCAACAAGTTCGTCATTGGAGAGCTCAGATCAGGCAGTTTCACCTGATATCCGGATGGTATCTGTTGCTGGTGACCGTTCCTGTGGACACAGCTTCTGTCTGAACTGCATTACAGGCTGCTGGAGTCAAGAAGACAAGAAGAGTGTTTACAGCTGTCCCCAGTGCAGAGAGACATTTACTCCAAAACCTGTTCTCCAGGAAACTACAGTGTAGACTGAAGATGCTAAGGCTACTAGCTATTCAGGGTTGGATGATGTGGAGTGTGATTTCTGCACTGGGAAAACCCAAAGCCAGTCCTGCCTAACATGCATGGGATCTTACTGTGAAGCTCACATCCAGCCACATTATGAAGTTGCCTGTCTGAAAAGGCGCATTCTAGTGAATGTTACTCAGATACAGGAGAGGATCTGTTCACAGCATAACAAGATCATTGAGGTGTTTTGTCACACAGACAAGGAGGTGATGAGGCTGTATGCTCAGCTCAATAGATTATTATTCTCATTATTCATTCAGATGCAACATTTGCTTGGCTGCATGAAAAATGAGAATGCAGTATAAGTTAGCCTAACTTACAAGTACCTACATAGCAAGAGGCTGTCGGCCTGCTGGCATTCTGTTTCTCGGTTTTCTGGTGGGTTGCCGCTATTTTGCCATTTTGTTTACATGTTGCTGTCAAGGAAATGCTGTATGTCAGAATAGCAGCAGCCTGCCAGAAGAACCGACAAGCAGAATGCCAGCGGACCACCAGCTTAGTCTCCATTGGGCTGCCAGCCTAACTTGCTTTCTGGGTAGGTTGTTAGGTGGGCCGCAGGAAGCTCAGAGATTTTTGCTTGTAAAACATGTACAAAATGACAATACTTCTGTAATTCAGATTGGACGGACAGGCAAATGGACAGATAGGCAGAAACGACTACTGTGCTGTAGACCCTGTGTTTTCATCAGTATTCTGTTTGCCTATGTAGCCATTTACCCTTTTGTACATCTGTGTCCATGTGTCCACAGAGAGAGTTGCTGGAGGTGAAGAAGGAAAACCAGGATCAAATCCTGGTATAGCTGGTCAAGCTGGACATTGTTTGAGGAGCCTGATTATGCTGATGTGGAAGCAGAAAATGGCTGGTATATAAACAGCAAAACCCGCTATAGTGACCAATCTTTAATTAGTCAAGCCAGCCAAACCATGAATTACCAAGATGGTAAAAACTAGTCAAAACAACTGGTCAAACCGAGCTTGAACCATCTTAAACCACCTTACTCCAGGTAGACCATTTAATGCAGGTCAAACTATATTCTCTGCAGGGAAGACATCATATTTATTTCAGGGATTTAGATACAGTGGAGTAGACCTACTGCCCCAACCCCTCACATCCCAACAAACAAATTTATTAAAAAGCTCTGGACATGCTGAATGTGACTTTGAAGTTTAACACTGAATATTTTGGTATACACTACCATTTCCCCATGAATAGCTTTCCTCTCCAAAATCAGTTTGTTTTGATGACATTTAATGCCACTGAAATACATTACACAGCTATGCATAATCCATGGTGTGGAGGAAATTGGGTCGTATCTCAATGCATGTTAAATCACATCTAGAGGTGCACCAGGAGTGGAAAGGGTTGTCATAACCTTTAAAACTTTTTACTCTTGGGCTCTAAACATTTACGCTATGACAATTATGTCACATTATTTATTTACTTATTTATTAAAAAGTTGTCTGCATGACTAGAAAATACTGCAAATATTTAGATTTCCTGGAATTGAGCTCTGTTCCTTTAAGGTTTGTTATTCACAAAACCAGAAGGAATGCTAAAAACATTCCCACTTCAGCTGAAACGAAACTTTCCACCTTCACCTGTAGCCAGCACATACCTGTGTGTGAGAAGAAATGGCGAGTGCCTCCGTGTTCCAGGATGAGTTTAGCTGTTCAATCTGCCTGGATTTGCTGAAAGATCCAGTGACTGTTCCCTGTGGACACAGTTTCGGATTAAACTGCATTACAGGCTGCTGGGATCAAGAAAACCAGAAGGGTGTTTACAGCTGCCCCCAGTGCAGAGAGACATTCAATGCAAAACCTGTTCTACGCAGAAATACAATGATTGCTAATGTAGTGGAGAAACTGAAGATTGACCCACAAACGGATGCTAAGACTCCTTCCTGTGCAGGACCAGGTGATGTGGAGTGTGATTTCTGTACTGGGAGGAAACTCAAAGCCATCAAGTCGTGTCTGACATGTCTGGTTTCATACTGTGAAGTTCATATCCAACCTCACTTTGATGTGCCTCGCTTTAACACACACAAGTTGGTTAGCGCCTCTTCACAGCTGCAAGAGAAGATCTGCTCTCAACATCACAGGATCATTGAGGTGTTTTGTCGCAATGATCAGAAGCTAATCTGTATGCTGTGTTCCATGGATGACCACGACGGACACAAAACTGTGTCAGCTATTGCAGAGCGGACTGAAAAGCAGGTTTGTTATCTCTTTCTCCCTCAATCAAATTAAATGCTTTGATTGAGTGAGAACAGTCTAAGAATTATACCTGGCTCATCAAGTCAGGGGCAGTCTTGGAATAATATTTATTAATGCCTAAACACTGCACCCCAGATATAATTTGTTTTTCAAGGATTTAAAGTTTTAATTGCCAGATACATTGAAATCCTGACATCATCTTATTCTGGGGGTGTGGCAATAAATTACGTAAAGTACAGGTTGTGTGACATAAGGACTCACCTGGGCTTTTGAATATGGCCTTGTTTCAGAGTCAGAAAACTTAATTTGTTGCAATTTGGTTTGACATTTTCCAGTCTCACACCAAGTAAATACATACATACATACACACACACACATACATCACCTAGTTTTACCGGTCCGTGACCAGACAGTACGGTTCGGGTAACTCGCAACACACATGGAGGCAAGAACGTTCCTTAAAACACACTTTATTTATACGAAAAAAAAAAAAAAACGAATAAAAAGGTTTGCGCAATATAAACAGACATACAACACAGAAGAGGGGGAGAATCCCAGTCTATCTGGGTCCCGGAAGGAAGCTCAATAGTCAGTAATAATAGCGACAGCAATGAAGCAGTGGACAGTCAATGCACACCTGTAGTGGTAGCACGCAATAGCACCACAATAGTGTGAATGTGCGCAAAGTCAATGGAAGGCAAAGGCACTTAGCATTGGTCGCTAGCTCCGCGGAAGCTAGTTGGCGGTGTCAGCTTGGAGCTAGTTGCGGCCTAGTCCCGAGTCTTCAGGTAATCCAATGCAAAGTCCATAAGCGCAGCGCAGTCGCTACCAGAGTGTGTGGAGTAGGAGGAGGATTAGCCTGGGTTAGCTGGCCCAGCTAAAAGGAGTTCCACACCTGGAGGTATGCGTCTGGTCTGCACACTCGCCCAAATAGCCTCTCACCATTCCGGCCTGTACACAAGACAGCAGCACTCATCTATTCCTTCACACGCGTCGTTAGCAATATGCCAGTGTAATCCCCACTCAAATTGCCGGCCCAGATTCCCATCTGGGTCCGGAGGCGAAATCACAGCGTTGAATCCAGGCGAAACCTGAACTCCGGGCTAATGAATACTGCGCGTTGATCACACCGTGGCAATCCACTGTACACCTGAATCACCGTCGCCCGATTCTCCTCGGCAGCGATATGTTCACTCTGCGAGTGAAACAAACAAAGTGCCAAAAGAGCAATCACTTACTTCACCTGGG
This sequence comes from Tenualosa thibaudeaui, assembly GCA_027481765.1. NCBI lineage: Eukaryota > Metazoa > Chordata > Actinopteri > Clupeiformes > Clupeidae > Tenualosa > Tenualosa thibaudeaui. The sequence goes on along the minus strand of JAIFZK010000228.1, from coordinate 4,187,487 downwards.
GTAGGCTTAGCCTAGTAACCCCAGTTGTAGTCAACGCTTGGTCAAACCCAGCGAATTCGACTGGGATCCTCTTCCAAGTGCTGTGTGTCAAGTCCAGCATATGCGTGCTTCTCTCTCTCTTTCTGCCGTGTGCTTCCGTAGGAGGCTCAGTGCGTTTTCTATCTTTCTCCCATGCGCTTCCGTAGGAGGCTCAGTGCGTTCTCCCTCTTCTCCCTGTGCGCTTCCGTAGGAGGCTCAGTGCGTTCTCTCTCTTTTTCCCGTGCGCTTCCGTAAGAGGCTCAGTGCGTTCTTTTTCTTTCCATGATGGCTTGGCCACACATAGAAAAAGGATTCCAGGATTGCCTACACCTGGCGCCTCACCAATTACCTCGTCAGGTAGAGGTAATGTCTGAGACACCGCCACGCCTCCACTCTTCCACCAGAGTACGCCAGCGGGCTACCGGCCACCCAGATGCATCCACACATAATAAAGTCTTCCCCACAGACATAGAATTCCCCACCACCGTCCACCAGCATAAATACACACACAGGATACAAAGTGCAATATTTACAGTGCAGATAGTCATTGTGTGGATAGTCATTTTTTCACCGGGTGACACATACATACATACCATAACTAACAGTAGAAAAGGAGACAAAGGAAGTTCCAGTGCCAGTTCACGTTTACAGTGTTGCAATTTCTTGGAAATGTTGTATGTATGTCAGACTTAATCACACATTTGACTGTATGTTTATCCACAGAAATCACTGGTGCAGATGAAGAATGACAACCAGAGTCAAATCCAACAGAGGGAGAACAAAGTGCAGGAGGTGAAACAAACTCTTGAGACACTGCAGGTGAACACTGATAATATGAAAACTGTTTGTGGGACGAGTTTTTGCTGCCCAGTACGGTCAGTTTTTATCCATTTTTGAGGTTATTTGGCTGTGATTGTTCTGCGCACATCACAGACATTTATCAGTGACAGCGACATGCAAGTGAAAGCGACATGTTTGGAGGTTGAGTCATCCTTTACAATGGTTTGCAATAAGCTGCTATGAAGGTCCCGATTTCTTACCAGGCCACTACACAGGAGGCTGTTAGGGAAATGGAGAGGATCTTCTAACAGTAAGATATAAGTTGATACGTGCCAGAGCCCCCCCTTAAAACATTTTTTTAATTTTTTTTACAGTTAGGTTGAATCATTTTGATTGCAATTTGCAGATCAAGTCTAGTCAAGTTTATTATAACCATACAGTACTGTATGTGTCTCTGTATCTTCCATCAGGCTTCCACACAGAAAGCTGTTGAGGAAACAGAGAGGATCTTCTCTGAGCTGATCAGCTTCTTGGAGCAAAAGCGATCTGAGGTGACAGAGATGATCAGAGCTCAGAAGAGGGCAGAGGTGTGTCAAGCTGAAGAACTCCTGGAGAAGCTGGAGCTGGAGATCACTACGCTGAAGAGCAGAGATGCTGAGATGGAGAAACTCACGTCAATAGAGGACCCTGTTGATTTCATTCAGGTATGCCAGCCCCTTGTTCTCTTCTGAAGACATTTTGCTGCATGCATACAGGTTTTTACCCAGGTCCCTTGACTCCTCACTTGTTATCATAACAAATACTTTGCCATGCTCTCTGTGATATACTGTGCCCTAATGATTTCAGGTGCTGTGTTAGCTAACCTATTTTGGGGATCTGCACAGAACCTTACAAATTCAGAGTAGAGTCTGCATGCTGTCCGATCTGTTCCTTTTGTTTCCCTGTAGAGTTACCAGTCTCTGTTTTCCTCAGCTGTACCAAACAGTAGCAATGTTACTTTTGCACCCCAGTTCTCCTTCAGTGAAATGATAAAACCAGCACTTCCTTCTTTGAAAGACAAAATAAAAGAATTCCTAATGGCAATACATAAAGGTATTTGTTATTGGTCTTCTTCTTCTTCTACATGTCATTATCATTATCATCATTATTATTATTATTATTAGTAGTAGTAGTAGTAGTAGTGGTGGTAGTAGTAGTAGTAGTGTTGCACTGTACAAAATGGTCATAAAAATGAAAATCACAGGTTGATTTACAAGTAATTATTAATTAAAGAACCAATTTGAACATGATATCGCAATTCTGCTAATAGATGTCCTGAAATATTGGTACATACACTGCAGTTTTAATGAAGGCAAAGGTACAAAAGCAAGCTCGCTATTCCTAACATGGAGTCATTCAGTCTCATAACACTCAGGCTCAAGTCAAAACCACGAAGACCAGCATCAGTTTGCAGGTGATGTCAGTAGGGCTGCACAAAAAGTACTCAGTCAGACATTATTCAGTCTTGACAATCTTTGTTCCTTTTCTAGTCACAGGCTTCATGATTGGAGACACAGTCAAACTGAAGACTCCTGATACCATTTCCAAGAGTGACATGTCTGGCTATTATTCTCAACACCAGAGGAAACTAAATATACTCTTAAAACAGAGTTATGACATCTCTATCAATGGTGTGGGTGAGGTAACAGGTAAGGCCCTTGTAGATGCACTAGTTTAATTTTACACTATAACGAATGTAGAGTTACTGGTATTAATGATTTAGTGATGACCATTAAAAAGGAACTAAATGTCCTTCATTTCCCATGAGAATTTGTAATGTGCAATTCTAATAACACACTGATCATTTTAGGTTTGTCAATGCGTGGTTACATTACTGTTAATTTCCCTGAGTGGCCTGGCTGGGGTGGGAATCCATCTCTGCTGGAACCTGTATTCATCATAAATGATGAGGTTGTAATGGAAACTGTTTAGTGGACATTGTGTAAATGCAAGTTTTGCTTTATGGTCTTTTATTTATATGTAGGTTTTATAATGAACAAGAAGATTCACATGATCTTGAAATAATTTTCTTGCTCCCTACCTATTTTTCCTAGTGTCAATATTATTATTTTTATAATATTTTGATGCCTATTCCATTGTCAATTTCATGGTAGAGGGAGACTTCTTCTTCTTCTTCTTCTTCTTCTTCTTACATCTTACTTGTCAATCATTCCCAGATTTAAGTTGTTCTTTGAATCATTGTCAATGTGAGGGTTGTGTATGGGAATATGTAAAATAATGTGCATTGTTTGGAATAGTACAGGCAGTGTGTTGCTGTAGTCAAATACTCAAAATGTCAGCTAGTAATTTACAGTAGTCTATTTTAAATGGATCTCTTATCTTATCTTCTATCTCATCTTATTGCTTTATCACAAATTCCCAATAAAATGGTTGGATCATACAGTATTTCATTGTTTTATTGAAGATAAAGATGTGGTAAATATATCGGAGATACTGTGAACTGGTCATTGCGTTTGGCTACTGGTTTTAGTGAAACCATTAAGTTTCGGTTGAGGATTGCCGCTCCTGATCTTATGCTGACAGAACATTGTGAAGCATTTCATACATCATACAGGATGAATAATCACCAAATGTTGTGCCCTTAAATAACTACCTGCCCCAGTAATCAGAAAGAACCTACAGCATAACCAGAACCTCCTATAGAGGTGGAGAGAGAAAACAGCATAAGCACAGCTCCACAGTATCCCTGAAGTAGTAACATCAATACACAATGCTCTATTGGGGTATATGGGGTGGGTATGAGGAAGGGAAGAGAGAAGGCCTGACGCCTCACTCCACAGATGAAGTTAATTAACACTCATTAAGTGCAGGGCCAAATGTCTGTCAGTGGGAGTCTCAGATGACACACAAGCAAACACACTCACTCTCACTGCATCTCTTCAACCCCCTCTGTTGTGTCGATTGCTCGGATTCAACCACCAATCTCTTACCTGGCCGTGTGTAAAGGTGGGATCCAGGAAAGGTACAGGAAGACTCTTGCCACTCACAGGTAAACCACAATATGACTTTTAATTACACCTAGACTTGTGTGTTTTTGTTTGTTTGTTTTTATTTAAATACAATAAAACAATATGAACACATCTTTGTCTTTGTGAACACATAAATATGTCTTAGTTGCAGGGGTGCCATGAGAAATTTTGGGCATTGATTATAATATTAATATATTATCTGGGGCACAAATCCACAAATGCAACCACACATAGTGGGCACAGGAAAACATGGGAATTTAGTAGCTGATTAGATTGTTCCCCTCCATTTTGGTGTCTACAAGGAGATGGGGGGGATTTGGGATTCTGCTTTCCTGCATTCTGCTGGATTTTGGGTGGCCTACTGGAGATCTGCAATACCTCAATTCATTTAGATTCATAGCTTACATCCTGACTTGCCAGGCCTTCACAAATAAACCTGAGCTATGTATTCAGCTTGCGATAAACAAAAACCCCCACACTAGGAAACTATTTTAAATGGCTGCCTGTAGCCTACTTTATAGGCTTGTGTTTCAGATTTAAAGGCAAGTTCATGGTTGACAATATTTCATCAGCAGCTAAGCTTAAACACCTTGATTAAAACCAAATCCGTCAGCGAGGGAGACTCAACAGCAGAAAACTGGCATAGGGAAAACATATCAACAGCAAGACACTACAAATAAAATACTTAAACAGTAAACCAATGAGCACCTGTTATACCAATTATGTTTAAACAGTATTTAAACAGAAAATGCTGGGGCTTGTGCCCAAAATGTGCATACTTTAATAGGCCATATTATTTTTTCTTATAGAACATTCATCAGGAGCTGTTCTCTGACTCATTTTCTCTACCTGTCTTGCCTTTTTTAAAATTTACAACAACCTAAATAAGTCCATTAATAGCCTACATATTCAAGGTCATGTTCATTAAAAAAATGCTAACGATTATGTCCAATCTTTTTGGCTTGATTTGCATTGAAGACTATGCAGGATTAAGCTTCTTTATTGTACCTAAATTTAGCAAGCTATAACATATTAAGCTCATGCTTATTTTGATGTATGGTATGCCATCTGTTGATGAACTAATGCACCAAAAAAGAATGTGTGTGAACAACGCATAGTTGAAGAATGTTTTAAGAAATGTAATGTAGCATTCTGTACATTCAAAGTAGTTTTTTTGCAAAGCGTTTATCACAACTAGCAACTAGTTCATCATTGGAGAGCTCAGATCGGACAGTTTCACCTGATATGCGGATGGTATCTGTTGCTGGTGACCGTTCTCTGTGGACACAGCTTCTGTCTGAACTGCATTACAGGCTGCTGGAGTCAAGAAGACAAGAAGAGTGTTTACAGCTGTCCCCAGTGCAGAGAGACATTTACTCCAAAGCCTGCTCTTCAAGAAACTACAGTGCAGACTGAAGATGCTAAGGCTACTAGCTATTCAGGGTTGGATGATGTGGAGCATGATTTCTGCACTGGGGAAAAACCCAAAGCCAGTCCTGCCTAACATGCATGGGATCTTACTGTGAAGCTCACATCCAGCCACATTATGAAGTGGCCTGTCTGAAAAGGCGAATTCTAGTGAATGTGTATTGTTCATATTGTTCAATTGTTCACAGCATAACAAGATCATTGAGGTCTTTTGTCACACAGACGAGGAGGTGATCTGTACACTCAGCTCAATAGATTATTATTCTCATTATTCATTATTCAGATGCAACATTTGCTTGGCTGCATGAAAAAATGAGAATGCAGTATAAGTTAGCCTAACTTACAAGTACCTACATAGCAAGAGGCTGACGGTCTGCTGGCATTCTCTTTCTGGTTTTCTGTCAGGCTGCCTCTGTTGTGCCATATTTGTTTACATGTTGCTGTCAAGGAAATGGCAGAATAGCAGCAGCCTGCCAGAGAACCGACAAGCAGAATGCCAGCGGACCGCCAGCTTAATCTCCATTGGGCCGGCAGCCTAACTTGCTGTCTGGGCAGGTTAGCTACCCAGAGATTTTTGCTTGGTATAACGTACAAAATGGCAGTTCTTCTGTAATTCAGATTGGACAGACAGGCTAATGGACAGATAGGCAGAAACGACTACTGTGCTGTAGACCTTGTGTTTTCATCAGTATTCTGTTTGCCTTTGTAGCCATTTACCCTTTTGTACATCTGTGTCCATGTGTCCACAGAGAGAAATCAAATCCAACAGAAGGAGGATGAGGTGGAGGATGTGAAATTGACTCTGAAGTCACTGCAGGTAAAATTATTAATTTAACCAATTATTAAAGTCCATTCAGTACTATATGTGTCTCTGTATCTTCCATCAGGCTTCCACACAGAAAGCTGTTGAGGAAACAGAGAGGATCTTCACTGAGCTGATCAGCTTCATGGAGCATAAGCGCTCTGAGGTGACAGAGAAGATCAGAGCTCAGGAGAGGGCAGAGGTGAGTCAAGCTGAAGAACTCCTGAAGCAGCTGGAGCTGGAGATCACTACACTGAAGAACAGAGATGCTGAGATGGAGAAACTCCAGCCAATAGAGGACCCCATTGATTTCATTCAGGTAACAGCACTAGCCTTGCACACATAAGTCATAATTATTAAATAAAAAGTCAAAGTTAAGAGACAGGAAAGTTGAAATTATGAGATAAAAAGTCTCATAATTATGAGATACTGACAGCACATGCTATAATCACTTACTGTTGCAGAAACAAACGTTTCCAGCTGCTGTTCAATGAATGCTACTACCTCAGCCACACCAATTTTACTCTTTAAGACTAAAATTCATAATTATGAGATAGAAAATAGCCTAATAAGGAAACACCAGTCAAATAGGCTATCATCTTCAGCCAAAGTGGTTATGAAGGTTGCATCAGTTGGCCCACCCATGTGACACGGAAGAATAAAACCAGTGTGGTTGAGGTGGCAGCACTCACTGAACAGCAGCTGGAAACTTTTGTTTCTGCACCATCATGCATTAGAACATGCATTCTCCTTATCTCATAATTGTGACTTTTTCCATCTCATAATTATGACTTTCTATGTCATAATTTCAGCAGTCATTGTGTTCATTTTAAGGAATAGAAAAGGAATTGAAACTGTAGCCTATTCAAAGCAAACAAAATTCTCTCACATGGTAGCTAGATTCCGATAATTGGTGTCAAATCTCGGTAAAGCTCAGAGCTTTGCAAACCTGCTCTTTGGAGAGCAGCGCATGCTCTTCAAATCTATTTCTTCTTATCATTCAGATGTTTGCCTATGAGGTGGTGTAGAATGTCTGGTAGCCTAGTGGAAACAGTTTTTTTTTTCATTACAAGACAATATTTTTCTGGGAAAAAAAAAAAAACTTTGGTCAGAGTGTATTAGACATATGTTATGACCACTTGGCTCGAGGTGGAGATAACATAGAGGGAGTCCACACCAGGCGTAACGTTAAAACAATTGTTTATTAAATCAAATAGAAAGAATAGTCAGTAAGTGTAGAATACGCAAAAGTGTAGTGAAAGTCAGCATAGTGAAATGTTGTGTGCAAAAAGAAAGAAAGAAAAAAGGCAGACGGCAACCGCCAACAGAAGGCCGGAGCAGGAGTCAGAGAGAGTCTGCACACTGGAAGAGACGTTTAAATCCTGTGGCCAATTAGCCCCCATGGCTAGCCCAGCCAAGTTGCCCAGCTCCCCCTGCAGCCTGGGAGCTGGAAGACTAGTGTATGCTGTAATAGGAGGATTGAGGCAACCACAACACAGCAGAGCTGGGCGCAACATCTCTCCCCCCTGAAGACAGACACCCATACCTGGGTTCTGTCAGAAACACCAATCACCCACCTAAACACACAGAAACCTAAAATGAGAATAACTTTAAAATACTAAAAGAGACATTACATAAAACTTAATATTATATATTATATTATTTTGAAAGACATTAACCTACACTCTTACACACACACCCACACCACAGCCATGACCATCCTCACACACAGTCTCACTCTAGCCACCCAGCTAACCCTGACAGCAAAAGTGGAAAGAGGCAAGACAGGATAGAAGACAGACACCACTAACACTCAGGTGCACGCGACAGGGCATCTGCAATGATGTTGTCAGAGCCCTTGATGTGCCTGATTGACAACTTGAAAGGTTGTAAGAAGAGCGCCCAACGCATAAGGCGTTGGTTGGAATTTTGGAGGGAAGAAAGGAAAGTCAAAGGGTTCTGATCAGAAAACAAACAAGAAAAAAACAAAATTAAAGACTTTAACTCCTCCCGCCGTTGTAACTCCAAATGACTATCCAAGTCAGCTTTGTGAATTATTCAGACGTGCATGTAAAATTGCGTCATCAGGCGTGTGCACCCCATCCTCCCCTGCCACAGAAGAGGACCAAGATGCGCCTTCAGTCGTAACAAGACCAACTGCTTTCACGTCAATCTCCTTCCCCTCCCCTTGAACTGAGGAAAAATAGGGTTTCAGAAGGTTAACATGACAAAGCTGTGTAGCTTTCCGACGTTCTGGAGTAGCGACCACACAATTAACATCTGAATCCTGGCAAATGATTGTATAAGGGCTGGAAAACTTGGCACCAAATGGAGAGCCAGGAAGAGGTAGAAGAGCAACAACTTGATCTCCAGGGCTAAAAACTCTCACTTCCACCCATAATTGCTCTTCATTTTCTTTTGAGCTTCAGTCAGATGTTCAGTAGCTCTTTTGCATGCTAAAAACACTACCCTAACACTAACTAACACTAACCAGTCGATATAATCAATATATCTCTTGATCTGTCTCTTATCTGTTCTGTGCCTTTAAGTTTTGTGATCAAACACAAGCAGGAGGGATCACATCCAATTATGGTGTGACGAAACCTGTTTAGTAGCCTATTCCTTAAGGCCATTTGGATGTCTGTACAGGAAGAAATGGCGAGTGCTTCAGCGTTTCAGGAGGAGTTCAACTGCTCTATCTGTCTGGATCTACTGAAGGATCCAGTGACTGTTCCCTGTGGACACAGTTTCTGTTTAAACTGCATTTCAGGCTGCTGGGATCAAGAGGACCAGAAGGGTGTTTACAGCTGCCCACAGTGCAGAGAGTCATTGAATGTAAAACCTGTTCTACGCAGAAATACAATGATGGCTGATATGCTGGAAAAGTTGAAGAAGACAGAGCTGCGATCCGATGCCAAAGTTTCTTACGATGCTGAGCCAGGTGATGTGGAGTGTGATTTCTGCACAGGGAGGAAACACAAGGCCGTTAAGTCGTGTCTTTCCTGCCTGCTTTCATACTGTGAGCTTCATATCCAGCCGCACTATGAGGTGTCTCGTCTACGCAAACACAAGCTGGTTCATGTCACCTCAAAGCTGCAGGAGAGAATTTGCTCAGAACATGACCGGATCATTGAGTTATTTTGTCGCACAGATGAGAAGTTAATCTGTATGCTGTGTTCTATGGATGACCACAGTGGACATAAAACAGTCTCAGCTGCTGCGGAAAGGACTGTGAAGCAGGTTGGTTACATTTTGCTCAATTTCTCTCTCTCTCTCTCTCTCTCTCTCTCTCTCTCTCACACACACACACACACACACACACACTGGGCTTGAATGCATAGGTAAATTGCAAAGTTAATGGTTAATAATCAAAGTGTCGTGTGTGTGGGACCATGTTGGTAGGTCCAACTTTTCAATGCTTGTACTGAATTTCTTGTCCACAGTGTTAAATTAGAAATTTGTGAAATATGAAAATGGGAATCAAATTACCAAATTTAAGCAAATCTTAAGTTAACTCAAACTACTTTTGTCTCGTCCAGCAGCAATGCAAAATGTCAACCACCAAGGGAGGCAAGGGACACAAGTTATGTGTTGTATGACTGATTTTTCATGAATGCAAATGGCGAGGTTTCTATCAGTGTTTTACCTATGGCGATCTATACCACTTAAAAAAGTGTGTCTTTGATGTTTGTGTTCATATGTCCACAGAAAAGGCTGGTGGAGATAAAGGAGGCAAACCCAGGACTCATTCAGCAGAAGGAGAAGGAGGTGGAGGAGGTGAAACAGGCTCTGGAGACACTGCAGGTCAGCACTGATGAACAAGGCTGTCTTTGCCAAACACTTAAGCAGTCATTTTTTGCACGCATCTTTGAAAAGATAACCAGTTGTGTTTAGTGTCTAATAACTTTGCATTCCTGTGGAGCAGGCTATGCATAATAGTAAGTGCAAACAAAATGAGCTCTGTATCTCCCCTTAGGCCTCTGCTCAGGAAGCTGTTGAAGAAACAGAGAGGATCTTCACTGAGCTAATTAGCTTCATGGAGCATAAGCGCTCTGAGGTGACAGAGAAGATCAGAGCTCAGGAGAGGACAGAGGTGAGTCAAGCTGAAGAACTTCTGAAGCAGCTGGAGCTGGAGATCACTACACTGAAGAACAGAGATGCTGAGATGGAGAAACTCCAGCCAATAGAGGACCCTGTTTATTTCATTCAGGTAACAGTGTTAGCCTTACAGAGCCTCTCTATAGCCTCTCTGTTGACACACACTGACCATGAAGTTCCGGTAACATTATCCTGAGGTTCCGACAGTGGAAACCTAACTCATTTTTCTACTCATTTTGTCCATTTACATTTCGATAAGTCCATTTTTAAAGTGTTTTGACTCAGTCTAACCAGCTACTGGGCTTGTCAAGCAAAGGAACTATTGTGAGCGATACAATTTTTACAAAGTACCATCTTGAATTGAGGACATCTGGATGACAAACATCCTACTGGTTGTGTTAAACAAATTAAACTTTAAATATCAGAAAGCATGTTTTACCAGATCATTCCTCACTCCCCTTGCCACCATTCCTACCTGAGGAAGTATTTAATGTTAAATGAGATTATAAACAAATGTCATGGCAACAGGAATCTCTACCACTGCTTTCTAGGCACTGCTTTATGGTTCTTTGCACTTAAAGCTATTGGGTAGTGTAGTGCTTCCCAGTGGAATTGCAAATAAAAAAAAACAAGATTAATGCCATATGTCTGGCATTTACATGACCACATGCAATAATTTCAAATGCCGTTTAAGCCTACCTTGGGTGGTTAAGATAGCATGGATTAAAATCAAATTCTCAATGAAAGAAAATAACAGTAATTTTCATTTCTGGAACCCCCCTAACAAGGTCTATTACAGCTTATCACCTGTATTACAATAGGATGGAATCTTTGAAGTACATTTACATTCATGAATTTAGCAGATGCTTTTATCCAAAACAATTTGAAAAAAGAGGATTATCATTCAAGCTACAAAACAATTAAGAAACCTTACTAAGAGTATGACTGGCTAACAGGAAATTGGCAGGTGTAGTAGTGAAGTAGTGGCTTAACACATCACAGTTGAATGAATTCCATCAGGATCCTGTCTCGTTATCACAGCCCTATTATTAGTAAGCCCTGTGAGGCTGTGGATTGTGTCCATGTTGTGTCTAACAACATTTCGTAGCAGTTGTAAAGTAACCATAACTCACAGCCTCTCCAGAATTTAGGTGCTGTTGTCATACCTGTCGAAGAGAATGGTGAGTGTTCATGGTCGCTGATTCGCCTCCTTGTTTCCCTGTAGAGTTTCCAGTCACACTTTTACTCAACGACGACTGAAAGTGATAAAGTTACTTTTGAGCCCCAGTTCTCCTTCAGTGAAATGTTGAAACTAGTAGTTCCATCTCTGAAAGACAAAACAAAAGAGTTTCTCCAGGCAATACTTAAAGGTATTATTATTATTATTATTATTATTGTTGTTGTTGTTATCATTATTATTACTTTGTATACAATTGCTAGATAATGAACATCAGAGGTTGATTTAAGTTTAGTAACTGTAAAACAATAGTTTTTAATACAAAGCCACAAAAACAAGCTAGCGATTCAATATGGAGTCAACGCACAGGCAAATGGATCCAAGGAGTCATAAGGCTCAGGCTGAAGTCCAAACCAGATAGACAGTCAGGGTTTACATGTCACACAGTGAGGACTGAATTCCAGAAAGACTGTACATGAATACGGTCACTCAGGAGAAAACTGACTTTGATTGCGGAGTTAGAATGTGAAGAGAATGAGAGTGATGAAAGATGTATACCCATGGTGTAGTTTATATCACTGTACGTGACTGGAGGACAGGTTAGGCATGATGATGATGGCCTGCATCCAGTTAGCAGGTGATGGCAACAGAGTACAGAAGGTCTGTCTATTTGTCAGTATTCACACTTGACTGTTTTTAATTTTTATTCTAGTCACAGGCTTCATGACTGGGGACTCAGTCAAACTGAAGACTCCTGAGACCATAAACAAGGCATGCCCCTATAGTCCTTCATGTACTAATTGGACATGTAAAGACAAACCCAAATGTTATTGTGGACGTTCCTTTGACATCAGCCACGATTATAGCATAACTGTCAGTGGTGTGGGTGTGGTATCAGGTAAGGCCTATAAAGATTTACATTCATTGACCATTTCAGGAATGGCACACTGCTGTACTACACACTGCATTCAACATGATGGCCTACTAAGTTTTTGTCTATACATAAAATACATGCTCATTTGCTAAATAAAAATAAAAAAATTGCTAATTGTACAAAACAGTGCTGTTTTAGTCAGAGACATAGTAAGACTGCACAATTCTCCTGATCCAAAATGACATCTCCCAGGCCCCATGTGTGAAATGTAATTGGTAGTATGGTACAGCTATATGCCATTTCAGAAACAGTTTGCCTGCCTGTCTGCCTTCACTTTAGGTCCTTAGTATACTACTGCAAAAACAGTATATACATACAATGAGGATGACAAATTTCATCAGTACCGTTCTATATGCATGAGAAATGTTTAAAAGTGCAAGATGCTAGTGTAGCGTTTGGAGTAGACATAAAAACTATTATTTGCCATAGGCTACATTTGTGCAGCCTCAGTTACCTCAGTGAGTGACTGGGGGCTACTGCCAAATATTGTCAGTCCTTTGCCATTATGTCATGACTGTCACTGTCAGTCGTGTTCATTGTAATGTTTACACCATAGCACCGCAGTAATAGTGGTGTGGCAAGATGGTGGCACCCACTAAAGTCCCGGTGGATTGGTCCATAGGAACTGCTTCATAAAATGCTTGTAGCCTATTTCACGTTTCACTGAATTCTGGAATTAGGTGGGGTTATTAACAATTGGATTTGAACTTGGTACCACTGGATATTTTGACATGGAGAAGTATCAAAAAGAGACAGAGAAAATTATTAAGTAAGCAGTTAAACAACTGCTCTTTTTGTGTATGTTTGCACAACACACAGATTGTGTTTTGGTGACAGCTTATTCTTGCCAGAGGCGAGTAAGCAATATCAAAAAGGAGTACATTCTTTGAAAATACATGAGTGAACTGAAGACAGGACTGTATCCACAGAGGTATATAGCCGGTACACTGTAATGACTGTAGTGACTGGTAAAAATGATTCAGTTGTGATGGAATAAATAGAAGCATAAAGAGTTTAATGTTGTGCAATTTCAATAACACATTCATCCTCTTAGCTTTGACAGGGCCAAATAATATGACTGTCAATTTCCCTGACCACCCTGGCTGGAACGGAAGTCCATCACAGCTGGAACTGGTATTCACAGTGAATTAAGGTTCAGGATCATCAACATGCTTATTTTCTGACTTTTTTTTCCGAGTCAAACCAAAACATACTATCCCTCTGTGAGAACACTTAAGTAAAGTATTTTTAAGCAACTTATGCATGTTTATATAGGAGTGAAACAGTTAATGTAAAAGTTGCTCCTTGAATTGCTTTTTTAATGTGATGGTTGTGTAAGGGAAAGTACATTAATATGGTTTACTGTATGCTTTACTTATAACAGTTTTGGCCATGCACTACTGTAGCTGTGTACAAGGCAAATCAAATCTTCTATCAAAACTAGTTCATTTTGCATTTATATTTACATTTATGCATTTAGCGGACGCTTTTATCCAAAGCGACTTACAAAAGAGGATAACATTCAAGCTGCACCACAATGAAAGAGGATGATGTCTAGAGCGGAGGTTTGCAAGGTTCCGTTTCAGTTTGTAGAAGTGGATTCAACAACAACTGGAGACATCCCAGTCAGTCTTCACACAAGGAGGGCTAAACACAAGGGCTGACGCTTAAGTGTCACTCCTGCTATTAAGAACGATATTTGACTGCACTTGGCTGAGACCGCCCACCAAGAGTCAGACAGAAACAATAGGCCTAATAGGAGTGGCCAACGGCAAATTGATCTCTGATGACCCAGCAGTGCTACTGGTTCACACCTTCTGATGGCTTGCAGGTATATTACAAATCAGGTGGTTTCAACCACAAGACAAGTACCCCAAAAGCAGCTTCAAGTTAGCAAAATAGGCACAGAACTAAATAAGCAGACACACACTTACTTCTTATGTGTGCAGATTTGAATGTATAGTCTAGCTTTATTAATATTTTCTAATATTTTTTTTAAACCTTACACAGTATGTCCTTCTCATGATTTTATTTAACCTGATCCTGATCAGCACAATGAAGAGTAAATGACAGGAGATTCCTACAGGTGGACCATTCAGTTTGACTTTCTGTTTTAGTGAAAGATACCATGAAACCCAAAGACCCAAAATACACAGGGATGTAATTGGATGTGGATATAAAATGAGAACATTATGTGCCTGTATGAGTACAAAATTCAGGTTTATCAGGTTTATTCTAGGGCAAACCAGACTGACAGGTAATATAATCCAGATTGTTCCAGAATCATGGGGAGATTTAATTGCAAGCTGAAATACCTGAGGCCATCTGATTCTGCTACATGTAACACTTCCTTAATTGAACAACTCACTCACCTGTGACATGTGCACTGAATGCACTCACACCGCAAGATTTTAGAAAGTGGGAAAACTGTTTGAGGTTCCAGGCGGTGGTACTATAGACATCACAAAATCATGCACAGAGTTCTGTGAAGTTCAACACTTATATATTTCACTATATAAAATAAAGCATCACTTATTAAAATTAAAAAGGAAAACATCTGTCTTATAGATAGTGAGAAACAGTCCTTCAAATGTTCTGAGGTAGGTGTAGCCTACTCTTTGAAGTCCAATAATTCTTCCAATAATTTTCAATAATCTCCTGAAAGTCATTCTAGGCCTATATGATTATATGAAGCAGACACTGTCCATCCAGAATGCAGGTTCTGTGTTCAGGGCAGGCAAATCTAACTGCTCTTCATACACACATTATGCCTATCTGGTCAAATGAGCGGGCCCTGTTTGGTTTCCTGCAGGGGGGCCCTGTTCATTAGTTCATTAATTATCCTACCACACTACAGTACCTCTTTCTGTATTAAGTGTCCAGTTGTGGGAGGCCCTCTTTATATATATATATATAAAAAAACATTTTCTAAAGTTGATTAAAAAATAAATTAGATTTTTACACCATTCCTTCCAACATTCAAACAATTATATGACTAATTATTTGACTGGGGTAAAATGTAGGGATTTGGCTTCCATGTAGATTGAATGAGAAGCTCTCAAAAGGATTTTTGCAAGTTTGGAAATAATGGCTATAGTATATCAGTGTCAGAGAGAAAGCAGAGATGCATCTGACTTGATTAAATCAGTTCCAGTCTCAAAGGTGTAAAGCTCTGTGTGTGTGATAAAGGTAGAAGGAACCATGTGTCTTGGAATGTGGACAAAAAGACTCATTTTAACACTTTGCTCAAACTTCACAGTTTAAAATGATTTAAAAATGATGCAGATAATTTTTTTTCATACATTTGTCATAGTAGCACCAGTGATTTCTTTTTTTTTTTTCTTGTTTTCAGATTTATTTGAGAGGGTGACCTGTCACTAAACAAAGCCCAAATTGTGGTGTGTGCTGTGTTGATCGACTTAGTTGCATACAGTTGTGGGGTTCTTTTCCCTTTTGTCCAACCTGCTACTTACCTCCTTGATAGCACAATGCAGGTCTAATTTTATGACTCCCTTTGGTATTTGATTGGAAATTGGACGTACATGCCTACCTGTGGTGTGCCAGTTTCTCACATGTCTGTTAATTATGTATGCACCCTCATAGATGCTTGCTTTCAAACTGAACCCTAAAATAAGTTGGATGGACCCTCTCCTCTTTAAACCTGACATTGTCATTTTGTCAAATGATTTAATTATCTGTTAAATGTTTCCTGTGTGGCCTTTAGTATTACTCAACCTTTAGAACCTTGTAAGTATTCAAAATAGACAAATATTTTCCCAAAAGCAATAAAAGTCCTTTGTTTCAACAACTCTTAATGTGTTGTTTGTGCATTTATTTTATCTTTAGCCTAGAAATCTAGACGTACTCTAGTGGTAGCAAATGGTTTTGCCAAGCAGGTACGTCTAGGGCCTCAGTGGCTGTTCTCCCAAGTTTGGTATCTTGCATTTATATTTACATTTACACTTTACACAACATCCCAAATTTCAAGAATTGGGCTCTACATGGCAGTTTTGTTGAAGTGGGCAGTGTTGTATAAAGTACCTGAAAGTCCCACCTGAGTAAAAGTACAGATACACTACCAAAGAATTACGTAGAAGTTCAAGTCACCCAGCAGCATGTTACTCAAGTAAAAGTCTAAAAGGATCTTGTATTTACTGTAATTAAGTATGAGACGTAATCTATAATAAAATGTACTTAAGTAATGAAAGTGCCAATAGTCAATAGTGCCTACATTACATCTATAGGTTTAATGTAAAATTTGTTGTTTGCACTTATCAAATGACAAGACTGCTTCCCTTTGCTGCGGTCACTCAGTCCACCCCCAAATTTAATTTTATCTGATATGAATGTTATGATATGTTATGAATGATATGATTTAGTGGAGTTATGCAATTATGTGTAATGTAATGAAGTAAATGTAAAAGTTGAAATTTTTTGCAACTCAGTACAGTATAGATACTCCCAAAACATACTTATGTACAGCAGTGAAGTATTTATACTTAGTTCCTATACATCTCTAGATATGGGAAACAGAGTTTGTATGACTTTCCTGAATTTTGCTCTGTGCCTTTGAAGTTTGTGTAGACACAAATCCAGGAACTATGTTAAAGTCACTCCCACTTCTGATGAAACGAGACTTTCCTAAATATCTTTGTAGCCCCCACACGTGTGTCTGTTTTAGGAAGAGAAATGGCAAGTGTTTCAGTGTGTCAGGATGATTTGAACTGTCCAATCTGTCTGGATCTACTTAAGGATCCTGTAACTGTGTACATTTATCCACAGAAATCACAGTTCTTGCTACAAACTATCCTCAGTTTTTTAGTAATGTTACACAGTACACAGTATACAGTAATGTTAAACAGTACACTTATAACACTATATAACTCTACAGTTTCATAAATAAAACTTGTGAGTCAAAAAGTCTCTTTCTCATGGACCGGTATTTAAAGTAGACTATTTGCTCTTACTCAACTGGTATCTGTATAGCCCTGTTAGTTGAAGATCTTGACTGCCCCTTGCACAGCCACGTATTTTTGAACTGAAAAAAAAAAATGTTCTATCATGTTCTAGAACTCATCAGTGCTTAGTTTACTAATCCGCTCTTCTAGCCTATTGGTGTCCAAATATGAGCTATACAAATTATGTTTGTATTATTCTTTGGATGTTTGACATACCTATTTGCCTTTACTGACATACCTATTTGTTCTGTAATCTGTAGAAAACAGCCTAAGGGTCCGTGTAGATGTTTACTTTGCTCTTTAGAATCATTAAGTTGAGCAGTTGTTATCTCTAGGGTAGGCACATAAGATCAGATTACATTTTCGCCATCACCCTAAAAATTAAACATTGAACCCATCAAGCAATTACAGTTGTTGTTCAGTTAACACAGCACGAGAGCAGAAATTAGTAATGGGCAAATTCTGCGCACTGGTAGTTTAAGAAAACTGCATCCTTTGACTTTTTAGGCTACTGCATTTATCAAGACTGTTGCTTAAACACAGCATGACCAGCCACACACATGCATTTACAACATTTAGGCAACGCTTTAGTTTACATGTCCTTTACAACATTTAGTTTACAACATTTAGACAACACTTTAGACATGGTTTACATATCCTGTGAACATCATCCTTCTTAAAAACACAACAGTAGTGCTGTCAACTGTGCCATCAATGGGATGAACTGGTATAGACCTTTGTATTATCATATGCGTAGATACATTCTGTGTTTTGTATTATCATATGCGTAGATACATTTTCTTTAGCACCTGGTCTACAGATGGCTCTGCTGCATGTCAGCTGCCTGTGGATGTTAGAGAGGTTGAATCAGTAGGAGTACGAGAAGTATCTATAATTAAATTATATTAAATGTAATTTTTGTGATTCACTTCTGTTGGTATTAACCAGGTCTCTCTCTCTAGCCAGCATCTGGTCCTGTATGCTACTCCTAAACAAGAGCACATTTTCCCCATTCCTAGCCTTCTTAAATTGGCTCCCTGTAACTATAAAATTAATTGCAGGATATTACTGTCAACTTGTTATATTTATGTTATGTAATATTTAAATGGTTACACCTTGCTTTTGTTTTTCAATATCCATGTAATTACACCCGCATCCACATTCAGACACACAGGCTAAAATCATTCAGGAGGCCCTAACAGGTAACAGTATATCAGAATTTGTGTTCAGAATTTGTGGTATGTCAGAATTTGTGTTCAGAATTTGTGCTTCACCTATTTACCATCGTTGGTAACATTTACCTTTGTCCTAGTGTTGAACTTTGACACCAGCACAACCCATACAGCCAGGAGCTGTGTGATTAGACACACAGGCTAAAATCATTCAGGAGGCCCTAACAGGTAACGGTATGTCAGAATTTGTGTATTAAACCACTACACTATTATAGGATGCTGAACATTAACGCCTTTCACCTGATGAGGCCAATACAAGATGACAAGTTGCAGGATTATTAGGCTAAATGACATTTTTAAAGCTTGCATACACTGCTGTCTCTGTTATTTTAGTCTCCAACAACTGTTTTTCTCATCTGCGCTTCCTTTTTCAGAAAATCTGCAACCAGCCCTACTATATACTATGTGTTTGTTAATAAAAAAATATTCTTGTGGCACTGTATCAATGTTGTGCAGTGTGCAAAATATATCAACTACAAAGACATGGGATAAGTAGGTCGTTATTGTTGTTTACAGAAGCAAATCTTATTCCTTTGAAATTCTTGATAAAAATACACATTAGTAACAACAACAATCAATCAATCACATTGTGCCATTCAAGATTTGGTTTTGGTTTGGCTCAGTTGGAGCGAGGGGTTTAGAGACCAAAGGCCTTGCTGAAAAGGTGTATTTTTAGGTGTGTTATGCACAGGCCCAAAAAAGGGTGATTGATGTAGAGAGGTAGCTTGTCCACAGAGGACAACATGGAAGCTCTGTCCCAATCTGGTGTGAGGGATGGCCAAATGGTCCTAATCAAAGGACCAGGATTTGAAGGAGCAGGATTTTGTAAGAAAAGCTTGTGTGGTATGGGGTTTGCTGTCTCTCTTCCTCTCACCAGGGCCTCCCAAGGTGGAAGCTGTGTGTGCCAACCCCCCTCTGAAGTTTTTTCCATCTTATTCATTCGATTAATTGCATTCATACTAATTTGTAATAAATTTGAACTTCTTATATATGCCTCCTGTAAACTGTTCCTTTGTGGGGAGAGTCTAGAATCAGTCACGCATGTTAAGAGTTAAGGGGTTAGGGAGTGGCGTAGTCAGACAGTAAAGTTGGTATTCTGCATGTCAGGTACCACATAAGTAAAGCTGTTTGAGTATCGTAAAGCACAGCAGAAGAATTTTTATGGTGTTGTGTTCCTGCCTTAATGTTAAGAAAAAGAACAAATCTGCACATTGCTTCAAAACGTTTGAGATCATTTTTGTATTTCCTAAAGTAATAGTTTGGAAAACATGTAGAGTATATGTGTTGTGAAATCTGTGTGTCATTGCTCCACCTATTTACCATCGTTGGTAACATTTACCTTTGTCCTCCTTGTTATTAGTGTTGAACTTTGACACCAGCACAACCCATACAGCCTTGGAGCTGTGTGATTAGACACGGTAAGCCAACAATTTTTAGGATATATTAACTTTTTAGTCAGAGGAATATAGGCTACTGCACATTTGTTTAACTTAAATCATCCTTGCAGTGATTTAATCATAACTTATTGTTTAATGGTCCGTTACATTTTGCTGATTCATTGGCAGGGAAAACATAGGTCTACATGCACAGAAAGAGTGCATTGCTCTTTAGAACTGCAAAATATAATTTTCTTAATTTCTGTTATATTCCACACTTAATGTTGTAACAAGACATAGGCAATTGAATTGTCCTTTTTTAACAGCATTAAAGATGAAGAGGGATTTAAAGACAAGTTATTTTTCTATTACCTTTCACAACTGATAATGTATAAATGAAAAGTGGCTCTAGAATGTGTGCAGCACATTACCACTGGTTTGATTACACCTTCCTGTTCATGATATCTATACAAAAATAAACCTGAATCGCCACTGATGAAAGAATTAGAAATACTGCAGGCAAATGAAGCTGAAACATCAGTATGCATGTGTAAGATATGACTGAAATGTCTTTGGTCCATAAGACTGTAGTGGGGTGAATGACACTATGTTGAGCCACCACTGATGCTGGACTTTGGTGCCACATGTGGCCTATTGCTCTGTTTATCCCCAATACTATCTATCTGCTATGCAGTCTTCCATAAATGTAAATATAGGATGCAAGGAAATGTTTTGTCACATGCATATAGATACTGTAAAAAATGCAGTGAAATTGTGTTTGGGCGTGGGATAAGCAGTGTGGTGTATGTATGTAGGAGTGGGCAGAAGGGCAGGGTAAGCAGATCTTTGGGGGTTGAATATGCAGAGCCATTTCCTGAATGACCAGGATAGGCCAGCCACATTTTAATGACTACAACTTCACTACAACAGTCTGCAACTATGCCACTACACTATGCCAGTTCAATGCTGTAAGTAGTCGTGTGTCATGTCATGTCATGAGACATTACGTTCATTAAAATTGGAATGCATTCATTAATTTGTCTTATTTTAGTATCCTGTGTGTTTTGGGTTAAGGCCCACCTGATTTTTTTGTGCCCACCTATTTTATGATTTCTAGCTTTGCCTCCAGTCTCAGTATGGTGATTTCTAAATCCTTCATGTCCTTGTAGTGTCCTAGTGTTCTAGGTGCTGTCTCAGGATGCACGACCCTGTGCTGTTGGCTCTCTCAGTGCTGTCTGTGTGCCTCTCTGGGGCCAGAGGAGGGAAGGTCCTGGTAGTCCCTGTAGGAGGCAGCCACTGGATCAACATGAAGGTCATCATTGAGGAGCTGCATTCCCGAGGGCACAGCATCACTGTGGTGCGGCCTTCAGACAGCTGGTTCATCAAAGAGGAGTCTCCCCACTACACGGCCATCACCATCCAAACCGGGAAACCAGATAACGCCGAAGAGGAGCTCACCAGCTCTTTTACCGACAAACTGCTCAATATAAGCATAGAGGGAAAGCCTGACAGGGAAGCACAGCAAGCCACATTCTTAGTGAAAGCATTGAATGCCTTCAGTAGGAATGCGCAAGAAATGATGTCAATCTTGTTCACTGATGAGGCACTGATGCAGTCACTCCAGGAAACAAAATACGACTTGGTCCTGACTGACCCTGTTTTCTCTGGTGGGGTGATCCTAGCCCAGCTTCTACAGCTTCCCCTAGTGTTCAATGCCAGGTCAACAATTTATGGAGAAATTCACTCCCTTATTGGCCCATCTCCTCTCTCCTATGTCCCTGTGTTTGGCAGCAAGCTTTCTGACCGCATGTCATTTGCTGAAAGAATATTCAACTGGTTTATATTTCTGGTGGGTACAAGGTTCAAAAATCTAATGTCTGAGCCAGAGTCTGAATTTTCACATCGTATCTTAGGACCAGATGTTGACTTAAAGTCATTGTACCAGAATGCAGATTTATGGCTTGTGCGATATGACTTCACCTTTGAGTTTGTGCGCCCAACTATGCCCAATGTGGTCTATATTGGCGGATTCCAGTGCAAGCCTGCTAAACCGCTTCCTGTTGACCTGGAAGAGTTTGTCCAGAGTTCAGGGGAGCATGGGGTCATCATCATGTCCCTTGGGACTCTGGTTACGGAGTTCCCTGGTAACATTGCAGAAGAGATTGCAGCAGCTTTCGCGCAGCTTCCCCAAAAGGTCATCTGGAGGTATAAAGGAACCAAGCCCTCCACTCTTGGCAATAACACCTTATTGGTGGACTGGCTGCCCCAGAATGATCTCCTGGGGAACCCAAAGACTAAAGTGTTTGTGGCCCATGGGGGTATGAATGGTGTCCAGGAAGCAATCTACCATGGGGTCCCAATACTAGGTCTGCCCCTCATGTTTGATCAGCCTGATAACCTGTCCAAGATGGTGGCAAGAGGAACTGCTAAGGTGGTGGACATTGCCTCACTGGACAGGGTGATGTTTGCGGAGGCTTTAAAGGAGGTGCTTTATGAGTCGTCCTACAGGGAGAACATGCAAAGGCTGTCCAAAATCCATAATGACCAGCCCATGAAGCCTCTAGACCGTGCCATTTTTTGGATTGAATTTGTCATGAGGAACGGAGGTGCCCCTCACCTGCGCACTCAGTCCTTCAGGATGTCCTGGATCACTTATCATTCTGTAGATGTCATACTAACTCTGGTCACTGCTTTAATGCTTTCATTATTGATTATGTTCCTGGTATTCAAAAAATGTCTCTCGGTTTTATTAAAAAAGAAAGTCAAAAGTGAGTAAAGTGACATTCTGTAATAATTATAGATCACAGTCATTGTATGTTAAATAAAACATTTAGGTAAATTTAGTGATTTAGAAGGCCTCTGGGCAGCATACACTGACTAATCTTCGTCTTGACAATCTGTTATTTCAATGCTGCCCAAGTAACAGTGCTAATCATTATTTTCAGTTATGACTACGTTTACTGATTCAAGGCCATTTAATAGCGTCAGACATATATTGCTACACGTGACAACAAATGATATATGCCTATTAATTAAGTGATGTTTTGTGACCTCAGTTTTTGAAATCTCAGTTTTAAAATTTTTGATACCAAAATGGAAGTATACTCCAACTTGTTTGAAATGACTGACTGACTGAGAGTCTGGCTGACATGATGTCTAACACTGACAAGAACAGCTTATGGATACCTCATGATAATCATAATTTGATTCATTAATTTTGGTTATGCATGGGTCTGGAATGAAAGAGCCAGAACAGAAAAAAGTGTGGTTCATGGTTCATGGTCTGAGGGAGAGATGGCACAGGAGACACACACACAGCCTACCACTCAAAACAGGAAACATTGCAAATCAATGAGACATGCAGTCTTTTTTAGACATATCATCACTTACAAAGCAGACCGTTACATCACCTCTGCCATGTTTGACAGATGGCATTAAGCACCGTTCTTGCATCTTTCCGTTTGTTGTGCATCTCACAAATGCTTGAAAAGAGGCCTTTTCAAATAAAAAACAAAGTTTGACGAACACAGCCATCATTTTAAATAAAATCATGAATTGTATCTCTAACAAGGCCTATGTTATCTTGTCCGTTTGCGGTTTCTTATTCACACTAATGGCATTTAATGGCATGAGCGTTTCCATGGAACACTCAAACTTTAGAGCAATACTGTACCTAGATAGCAAGATGCTGGCGGTCTGTCGGCGCGCTGCCACTGGCAATTTGCTTGTCGGCTCTCCGGTGTTCCTTCTCCATTTCACGATATGTGGTATTTTTCTGCTATCTCGGAAATACCACAGCAAAACAGCAGCGGAAGCAGAATGCAAAATGCGTGTGGTCTGCTGGCGTCTAATATTTCTTTATTTATTTGTATAGACAGAGATATTGATCCCCGCAATGTTTAGCATAAAGTTACGCTGTTGGCCTTAAGTCAGTCCCTCAGACAGCCAGTCATTCAAACAAGCCCACGGACACACACAGCACCGAGTGAGCAAACACACACACACACACACATACATACACTGAAAAGGTGACCATCTTTTGATCATTTGGTCTATCACCAGGACATGGCATCGACTTTAAATGGCCTATGACCTGATTTCTGATTTCACAAATTTGACGGCTTTCCCAGCTGTTATTTCGTTAGAACTTGAGAGTTCCTGACAACCATTTTAAAAGAATAAAAATAGCCTAAATAAAGAAAGTACCCACAGAAACGTTAATATCCATGCAATGCGAGGGAAGTTCTGTTAGGCTAGCCAAAGCTTGTCAGTTTATGCAACTATGTGACTATCCATGAAATGCCAAATGGCCTAGCCAGTGAGTAAATGACAGCGAGTGCTCAGCATGTAACGCCCCAGCTTATAGGCAGTTCGGCTTCCCTAAACCCTCCTCTTACGGTAAGCGATCATCACTGACTCACCGAGTAGCCAATATATTTCCTGTAACCAGCCAAACAAAAACATGTAAGATATAGTCTAAGGAGCAAGACGTACTTTTAGCCTACAAGATTTTGGAGGAGCTAACGATGTCTGCACCATCTGACTGGAGCACTTTGAGAAGACAAGCGGCTCTTCTACTCCTATGTTTGCATATTGCGGCGAATGCACCCGAAAAGGTATGAAATTAAGCTGTCTTTCTTTACTTAGCCCTGTGAGTGAGCTTTGCGCCCAGAGGAGGCAAGAGATTATTTGTTAATTTTCAGCTTCTTTCCCTGCAAAACTAACAAGGAATAAGGAAAAACGAACAAGGAATAAGTCTAGAAAACTTTTGTATTATGGAAGTGGATAGGTGTGTTTGACTGTGTGCAATACATGGACAGATGCGATATGGCTATGTGTTACACGTTTCCTTGCGTATTGTAGAAGTGGATGTTAATGCTGTGTGTGTTTGTGTGTGTGTGTGTGTGTGTGTGTGTGTGTGTGTGTGTGTGTGTGTGTGTCTGTCTGTCTGTCTGTCTGTCTGTCTGTCTATCTATCTGTCTGTGTCTGTGAGAGAGAACCCCTGCACTGGAAATGGATATGTGTGTGTGTTGGTAGTTATTTATTTATTTATTTATTTTAATCCCGTCTCTGGTACCCAGCAGAGAGGCAACTGGGACATCCTCAGTTTCCATATCAACACCACTGTCACCTGTCGCTATGCTGTCACAGTCATCACCAGTGAAGTGGCTAATCAAAATGAGAACTCAACTGAGATTGACTTTCATGTCAAGATCCCCAAAAAAGCCTTTATCAGCAAATTCAGAATGTGAGTTTGGTTCATAAGCCTTGGCCAGACAAAGGTGACATTAATGTAGTTGTTAATCTTGCAGTTGTTAATCTTGCTAATAATAACGAGTAAACACTGTGTTTTCCTATTGCTCCTGATTAGGACGATTGATGGACAGATTTACGATGGAGTGGTCAAGCCAAAGGAGGAGGCCAAGCAGGAGTACATTCAGGGAGCATCACGAGGCCAAAGTGCTGCACTGATCAGGTATGCTGTTAAAACCTGCAGAATACCAACCAACTATACAATCACTGTACTGTCACTATACTGCAGCAGTCAACCTGATGCACAGTATAGCTGTGCTATTTTGTATCATATGCACACTGTAAAAAAACAAGTACAAGTAAAGCTTGCTTCACTGTAAAAAAATAAAAAAGGTTGTTTGAAAAATTGGTGTAAAATGTTGCTTTAAATGAGTTCAGTAAATGAAAATAGTCTTGTTCAAGAACATCTTACTTGAAAAAATGGTGGAAACTCGTTGCTTCAGTTAACATAACTAGTGTTTACCATCATTTGAAAGAGACTAGTTTTGTTTAAGTCATTTGAGGCTACAAATTTCCACCAATTTTTCTAGTAAGCTTCACTTTTTCTTTTTTATTGAGTAGTCACACTACAACTACAATGTAAAGGATTTAAATGTCATGGATGCATAAATGGCCTTTTGGCATGTACATGCTTAAACGCAAGATGTTTATTTACTAGCTATTATCACATTGGATAAGAGGTTTTCGGTGTGGTTTGTCTGGAGAGGATTGAGGGTAGTTATCAATGATCTTTGGTTTGTTAATCTGCCCATGTGTGTGTGTGTCTGTGGACCTAATCCTGGTCTTTTTTTTCTCTCTGATTGAGGACTTCAGATGACTTGGCTGGCTGGATGGGAATGCAATGACTAGTACAGGTTTGATTAAATGCCTCTGTCTCTCTCATCCCCAGTGCTGCTGGCAGAACTTTAGAGGATTTCAAAACATCTGTGGCCGTCGCTGCTCACAGCAAGGTGACCTTTGAACTCACCTATGAGGAACTGCTGCAGCGTCGTCTCGGCAAATACGAGCTGCTGATCAATGCCCAACCTGGACAACCTGTGAACGACTTCAAGGTGTGTCTCCCAGCCTTTCTCTTTCTCTCATTCACATGCACAGGCACAGAGAGAGGCCAAAGACAAAAACATTAGTGATAGGCTAATAGTTGTTGTGTACCCTACATGTGTCAGTAGGTGCAGCTAATGCATAATGTTATGTACGATGTATTGCTGAATGTAATAGGTGTCTGAATAAGAATGAGTGTGGAGAAGAAGATAAAATGAAGAATGGATTATTTGTGTCATGCTGCGTTCTTACTTACTAGTTAATGAGTACAGAGTACAGTACCCTTAATTCAGTTCCCACACTACATTACACACCCTGTCAAACATAGCAATGGTTTTGTTTCATGTAAGGTAAGGAAAAATGCACACATATGAAATGTTCTTCTTTGTGCCTTTCCACCAGATTAACATTAGTTTGCATGAGAAGCCTGGAATAAACCTTCTGGAGGTGGAAGGTTCTTTGGCTTCAAAAGACCTGGCCAGTGCCCTCGCAAAATCACATGTGGATGAAAAGGTATATGCATTTTCCCATTAAAAGACTCTCAGTATATTTATGTCATTCAAATTTAGGAATTTTCACTTTATTGTTTTTGTTTTTGTTTATTCTTCTTGGGTTTTGTAATTTTCTGCTGTAGGCATGGGTGAACTTCCACCCCACCCGAGACCAGCAGATGAGATGTGATGGTTGTGGAGAGAAAGGACTTAGTGGTGATCTTAAAATAATCTTTGATGTTGAGAGACCACACTCTAAGGGGGACATAAGGGTATGTGACAGATTTGAAGATGGACAGAATTTGTTGTTAGTTTGTTGTGAGTCAGTAGTTAACAATAATATGTGCAACTTGTAGGTTGCTGTGTTGTATTCTCACCTTTTTTGTGTCTCTTGAAGGAATATGGTGGATTTTTTGTCCATTACTTTGCCCCCACTGGTCTTCCACGCATTCCCAAAAATGTGGTCTTCATTATTGACCAGAGTGGCTCCATGGCTGGAAAGAAAATGGAGCAGGTAAATAGTGTCTGTGGAAAAACATGTGTTGTTATAAGTGTTTTTGGCCATGGATTAAGAATAGAACATGTAGTCCATTTTCCTTTCTCAGTGACTACAATAGTATGCACAGCATATTCCTGTTGTCTTACACTCCCTCGCAATAACTTTTGCGTTCCGCTGCTGTACTGGAGCTCTGTATTTCAGGCTTCTCCCATTTGGCCAGCCTTGCAACTGCATGCAGAACTTGAATTCCCATAGCTGCTCGTGTAAACCCTGTTTCATTTAGGCAATCAGTGAGGCACAAAAAGTATTGAGAGGGGACACAAAAGTGCAATTTAAAAAATATTTACCACTGGGGTTCTAGCCGGGCTTGGTGAATTTCTAAGAGTGATTATTCAAAACATTTGGAAGTGGCTTAGGACACAAACTGTCTTCAGAAGGTCTCGGTCATGATGCAAAGAAATGTGTAGATATTTTCAGTACACTGCCTGCAGCTGTGAACTTTGTTCTCTGCTCCTAAAACTTTATTAACCTTTCCAGGGGCTTCCTATAGGCATAAAAAGCACAAATCCCACAGCAGCTTGCCATTTAGGCTATTCATGGTTTTATTGTAAATTGTTATACTTTGCCATTATGTTCCAACCTGCTGTTTACATGCCAAGCAGTAATCTAAATTTAAACTGGTAGATTCTTGTAGCCTGTCAAACCCCCTTTTTGCGATCTTGCTTTAAATGGAATATTGACCTGGCTTCAAAATATGTTGTTAATGATGGATATACAGACAGATAGATATAATAATAATAATAATACTCAATAGTTTTGCTTATGTGAGTGATTTGTATTCCTCTTGCCTAAAAGTAGCCTAGAAATCACACTGCTAGCTTTTTTAGATGTGGCTAAATATCTGGGTATGATTTCAGACTCGAGTAGCATTGCTGAAGATTTTGGATGATTTGGCCGAGGATGACCATTTTGGCCTGATTTGTTTTGATGATGAAATATCACCCTGGAAACGTGAACTCCTCAGGGCAACCCAACAGAACCTGGAGCAAGCTAAAGAATTTGTCAGAACAATAACAGACCGTGGAAGTAAGGTGGTTTAGAGCTACTTTTCAGAGAGTGAAGAAGTTAACATGTATGTTTAAGTTTGTCTGATCTACCCCACGGCTGCTGTGATGAGTGAGTTTTCCTCATTGAGGCTTTAGAACACCTTTAGGAACAGTTAGGGCGGAGTTTGGAATTATGCCATACTCTGTATTCAATCCTCTGCAGGTACAGACATAAACGCTGCAGTGCTCGAAGGTGTAAAGATGATTAAGAAAAATCACAAAGAAGCATCAGCGTCCATCCTTATATTGCTGACAGATGGAGATCCTACATCAGGTTTGGAAACGCATTCAGTTCAATTCAATTCAACTTTATTTATACAGCGTCTTTTACAATAGTATTAGAGCACCCAAGAGCAACAGGGGCAGGGAAAAACTCCCTTATGTTTAGTTAGTTTAGGAAGATACCTTGGGCAGATCCACGACTCAAGGGGCTGACCCAACTGCCAGGGGTCATGAAGGAAAAATACAATCAGTAGTAATCATGATGGACTACAAGTTGTCCATGGTTTTAGCTAAGCATCATAATAGTTCCAAAATATTATCCCATAACATTACATGGTATTTTATCCATAGGTAGTTATCAAAAAGTATGGCTGGACAGTGTAGTAGTAGCTGGACATAGTGTTAAGTCAAAGAGTGAGATGGGTCATGGGGGTAACAATTAGGGTCCATTTGACAGTGCCATTGTCAGGGGGGGTCAGTCACAAAGCCTCAGGGAAGGGGAGTCGGTCCTGGCAAGGGTGTCTAGGAAGGGCCTCTAGTATGGAGAGTCAGTGGGCCTAGTGTGGGCCTAGTGTTGGTTGCAGTCCACTCAGGAGGGGAATGTGACAGGAGTCTGCCAGAAGGAGACAGGGATGATGGACAGAGTTAGGCGAGGCTCACACATCAGTGATTATGTGTCGTTTGTGCATATATATATATATATATATAGTGAGAGAGATTTTGATATTCTCTGGATTTCAAGAAGACCAGCATTCTGGGATCTTATGGTTCTTGGAGGGTGGTAAGGTTTAATATATGTTTGAGCATGGCCATTGAGGGCTTTACAGGTTAGGAGGAGTATTTTAAAATCAGTTTGGCTTTTAATAGGGAGCCAATGTAAGGAAGCAAGGATATGAGAGATATGTTGATATTTTTTAGTCATGACATGAATTATTGTGTTTGTTCATGTTGTCGTTTGTTTTGTGGATTCAGCTCCACCACTGAAAAGATTTTATATCTTGAGAAGATGCCCTCTTTGGGAATTATGTTACTCACAGATGTCAGCTAATCAAAACTCTGTGAAGCTGATATTTATGGTGCATCTTTATCATGAAGGTGAGACCAACAGGCCAAGAATCGAGTCCAATGTGAGAGAGGCCATTGGGAAGAAGTTTCCTCTGTACTGCCTGGGTTTTGGGTTTGATGTGAAGTTTGAGTTCCTGCAGAAAATGGCTCAGGAAAACAGTGGTGAGGCTCGCCGGATCTATGATGACTCAGATGCAGCTCTTCAGCTGAAGGTATAGACAAATCTTGCTCTAAGGCCTTGTACACATGTAGCCGGGTAATTATAAAAACTGAAATATTTTCCTCCTCCGTATTTAAAAAATAATTCAGTCCACGATACCCTTAAAGACCTGGGAAAGTCTGTCAAATACACACTGAAAAATAGAAGATCAATTAGAGGTCTAAAAAACCGAACAGGGAGCGCCAAGTCACAATCCAAAAAACATGACCTCAATACCAAGAACAGTTAAGAACACACTCATGTACATGTGAGTTCAAACTTGAGAAGTTGATAACGGAAGTACAAACTTCCAAGAACGCAAGGACACGATATGCTGTGTATCCGCAGTTTAAGACATACATGCATTCTTGCCTACTTGATCGTTCAGCGCGAGAAATTATTTGTATTTGGCGCTGCTGGCTTGGCTCATAAAAGTAGTGTGTCAGTAGTTGGTTGCTAACTTGGTTAGTGGCTGGTAGATACATTGTATATCACCACAGATATATATCTGGTTACAAAATCTCTGTTTTCAGATTATAACAGTCAACATTTCTCATCTCGTTTTACAAAGTATCAAGTCATAATCTAACTTATTAGTTTAAGATAGAAATAGCGATTGTTGCCTTCAGCTCCACCATGTTAAATTTGTCTGATGCATCCTTGATAAAATGGACAATTTGAAAACTCATCTGGGAGTGTTATGCAATCTTAAATAAATGCAAACTTTTGAATTGGAACAGTACGTGGGCGTTTCACAAGAACACAAGTACAGAAAAGAACGGTTATTTAGAAATGGCCCGTTTTTCTTTATCCACGTTGCTGAAGCTCGGCTATCAGTCCATATTAATTTTTAATTTCTTGTTGTGAAAAATGTAAAGGAAAATAAAAAATCTTGAGTACTGGATGAATAAAATGTGTGCAGTGCATAGATTTTAGATTTTTTTTGGTTAGTTGTACATAAAATGCATGAATAAAATTGTTGGCTGCATATTTTGAGGTTCCACACCTTTGTTACATTTAAACCTCTTTCTTGAACAGGGTTTCTATGAAGAAGTGGCTGTTCCACTGTTGACCAGTGTGCAGATGAATTACATGGGTGTCACACAGCTGACCCAAACCAGCTTTAAACACTACTACAATGGTTCTGAGATTGTAGTGGCCGGACAAATCACCAACATCAGTGACTTCAGTACAGAAGTCATTGGGATATCGGTAAGCTTTCCAGCTTCCTTCTACTTTCTGGAAGACTGGACGTTTTTCAACCTTCATGCTGAATTTCATTATGTGATTTGAAATGCTAAGCACTTATATTTTGACTTAGATATCATGCTAGCCTGGTTCTGACACATACTAAACTGCTAGGTAGCTCAGCCTGGTAAGTATACCTATCTTCTCTTCTTCCCATTAGCCTGAGATGGATCGCCAATCAAAAATGGGCTTTTACCCAAACACAATAGAAGGGGGCATTTGGCTTCAAATGACGCATCCCACTCTTTTCTCTGCAACCATTGGCCTGATTGGCTGTAGGCATCTATGTCTATCTCTATGATCTACGTCTGTTAATCCCGCTTCATGGAAGTTGGAGATGACATGAAAGTGGCCAGACTAAGCTGCATAGCAGATCGGTATGTGCCCAAAACCCTTAATAATGAGTAAGAATAGGGTTGAGTGGGAACCTAGAAATGACCAATTATGAGTTTCTTTTTTTGATAGCTGTCAAGCTATATAAGTGACTGATTCTTGCTAAGAGCTTGCTAAGATTCTTTAAAGATGCTAGTAAAATCATAATATTCTTAATTTTGCAATAACAAATGGGGATGATATTTTTCCACTGATGTTCCTTAAAGGGATTGTCCAGAGTAAATCAGCCCATAGCCCTGTTGTTTGGTGTTGCCAAATGCTGTCAGAAATACAAATAAAAAACATTTGGTAAAATACAGACAGATTTGCCAAACACCAGCTACGCCTAACTCTAGGGCACAAGAATATGAGTTTCTTTGCCCTCATCAGTTAGCGTTTGATGCCTTTTTGC
This sequence comes from Tenualosa thibaudeaui, assembly GCA_027481765.1. Taxonomy (NCBI): domain Eukaryota; kingdom Metazoa; phylum Chordata; class Actinopteri; order Clupeiformes; family Clupeidae; genus Tenualosa; species Tenualosa thibaudeaui. The sequence continues at coordinate 4,155,687 of JAIFZK010000228.1, read as the reverse complement.
CATTTGATCTATATTGTACCAGTTTTTTCATTCTTATTCCAACCCCAAACAACAAGGCTGTGTATTGATTGACTACAGATTATTGCTTTAGCATGACTTCATGATAGTCTAGGGAAATCATAATGCATTATCTCAATGACAGACAAACAGCAAGGAGTATAAAATGAATAGTGACATCCTGTCCATTGAAGATGACAAACTCCCTGCAGCGATGAGTGGCTTTGAGAACTTCCTGCAGAGACTTTGGGCCTGCCTCACAGTCAAGCAGCTTCTGGAGAAAGAGTGAGTGGATGGTGCATATGGATCATGATGTTTATTTGTTTGGATGTACTGGTCCAAATTGTTCAGTCGAAATACCAGTAACAATACCAAGTCCTTGGCATATTGAGCACCAGTGTTTTGGTAGTGTTTAAGTAACCCTGGTGTTGTAAATATCAGATCAGATACCTCCAAACTTCTAAGCCTCTGTGACTCAGTTGCCATTACATATGGGTTGTTATGGGAATATACCGATCCAAACTTGGTCAATTGCCATACCAGTGACTGAATATCATGTCTTTGGCAGACACTATCCAACACGTGTTGTATTAGTGTATAAGAGTAAACATTTGGTGCTATACATCAAATAGCCCCAAACTGCTGTGGATTTATGTGTAGCTTTTTGTTTTTAGCTCTGACAAACAACACAGAGACATTGCTCTTAGCCCTACTGCTGCGGTAAATATTGGCCCGGGAGATCTGTCAATAGCCAGAACACCCTTGTCAGTTATACCCATGTCAAGCTAAGTGCTAGTATGAGATTGGTGAATGCCTAGACAGTATCTATGTTATGATTATGTGTTCTAGGTTGATACTGAGCGGTGAGGAGAAGGAAACAGTGAGGAAAGAGGCCCTTGATCTCGCTCTCAAATATAGTTTTGTGACCCCACTCACCTCCATGGTGGTCACCAAGCCTGATGGGGAGGACTCTCAAGTTGCTGACAAACCCAAAGAGGGAAAGGGGTCACACCAGGATCTGAGCCCGGGTCTGCGGCATACTGATCTTGGAAACTATGCTCTATACCACCAAGAGACTCAAGATAACCTAATGGCTGCAGGTGAAGTTTTGAGGGTTTTTTTGAGTCAATTTTATTACACAGGAGGGAAACCACACAGGTACTGAAGTGGCAAGCACAAAAGTTAGATCCACAATCCTTAAAGGCAAAAATCACATTGAAAAAGGCAATCCAAAAAGTCACAGACAAAAAACAAGGTAGACACTGAGTTCAGAAAAATGCAGACAAGTCCAAAGGGAAATCCAAGTTACGAAGTCAAACAGTCCAGGGTTAAAGCACAAAAAGGCAACGTTCAAACTTGCAGAAGTGCAGCTGAAGACTCAGTGAAGACAGAGCAAAAAATCAGGCTTTAAATACTTTGGGATAATTAGCTAGACAGTTCACATGACGAGCTAACAGAGAACAGGTGAGCCTGATAATTGAGCAGCAACGAATGGGCAAAAATAATCAGTAATGCTGACCTCTGATGGTCAAGGCAAGAATGTTCAGCATTGTGACAGAAAGGAACAGATGCAAGGAAGATGGAAGGTAGACAGTTAGATTTTTTTACACGGGACTGGTTGTAATTTCTGCATGCACAAAATTTCAAATTGGAACCCAAAAGGAAACTACATAAAATAGTCTGTCAAACCCAGCTTTCAAAGTGGAACTGTGTGACATTGTGTGACTAACTTGTATCTTTCCACTGGCCAAAAAATATCTCAGTAGAAGACCGGTACCAACGTCTGTCAAATAGTTTGGGGAAGGAAAACTCACCTCTGTCTGACTGGATTTATATGACACTGTATTTTGTTTTCTACAGATGATGAATACCCCATGGCATTTGGTAGGTAGGACTTTTTTTAATTATTGTGTCATGAGTGTGTGTATTTTCTTGGCCATGAGTGAATACTTGTGTGTGTGTACTTTCATTTACCTTGTAGGTACAATATTAGTGCCTTGATCGATTTCATTAAAAAGCCTGCTGAAGCATACATCTCTACAGGCATACTTTATGGCCATTTTAACTTGTTTGTGTTGCAACTGAGATTAAAAGTAGTGCTGTGGTATGAGGTCTACTTCATTGAGATGAGAAAATTTGGAAAGAAAATTCTTAAAAAATTTCAAGGAATTCAGAATTCAAGGAATTGAAAATTTAAAAGTACACCAAAAGTTTAGTCTTGACGTTCAGTGTACACTCATGACATTAATTTACTGTATTTCAAAATCATTTGATCTTATTTGCTAAAATACTGCCACTGCATGCTGAAAGTGCATGCAATGTACCCTGTCCTCATCAAGAGGTTTTAATCTAAGACTGGAAGAGAATGGTTAAAAGTTCAATAAATGTCAAAATATTAACACCAAATTTTTTATGCTTCCGTAAAATGTCAGAAATTACATTAAGTGAACTTTAAATTGTATTTTCTATAAAAATGTGCTCAGCAAACTTTGTCCTCACTTTGAGTCAACTCAGTCAGTATTTTTTTTTAATCCTGAATAAACCAGGCACATTATGGTAAACTGCATTCCTGAGGGCCCATTGTGCACGTCCAGCTTATGGTGAATGCAAAAGCAGCACAGGTGGAATTGTAAAATTTCATTTTCTAAAATGTTTAGAACAAACAATGTTGATGTGATTTTAGTCACAGTTTTAATGTGTCAACACCATCATAGCCTATACTATAACAGCATGAAGCACTGAACATTTTAGTATCATAGTAGGTACACATATAAAAATGAATGAAAGGTGACGTCTGTCAAATAGTTTGGGGAAGGAAAACTCACCTCTGTCTGACTGGATTTATATGACACTGTATTTTATTTTCTACAGATGATGAATACCCCATGGCATTTGGTAGGTAGGACTTTTTTTAATTATTGTGTCATGAGTGTGTGTATTTTCTTGGCCATGAGTAAATACTTGTGTGTGTGTGTACCTTGTAGGTACAATATTAGTGCCTTGATTGATTTCATTAAAAAGCCTGCTGAAGCATACATCTCTACAGGCATACTTTATGGCCATTTTAACTTGTTTGTGTTGCAACTGAGATTAAAAGTAGTGCTGTGGTATGAGGTCCACTTCATTGAGATGAGAAAATTTGGAAAGAAAATTCTTAAAAATTTTCAAGGAATTCAGAATTCAAGGAATTGAAAATTTAAAAGTACGCCAAAAGTTTAGTCTTGACGTTCAGTGTACACTCATGACATTAATTTACTGTATTTCAAAATCATTTGATCTTATTTGTTAAAATACTGCCACTGCATGCTGGAAGTGCATGCAATGTACCCTGTCCTCATCAAGAGGTTTTAATCTAAGACTGGAAGAGAATGGTTAAAAGTTCAATAAATGTCAAAATATTAACACCAAATTTTTTATGCTTCCGTAAAATGTCAGAAATTACATTAAGTGAACTTTAAATTGTATTTTCTATAAAAATGTGCTCAGCAAACTTTGTCCTCACTTTGAGTCAACTCAGTCAGTATTTTTTTTTAATCCTGAATAAACCAGGCACATTATGGTAAACTGCATTCCTGAGGGCCCATTGTGCATGTCCAGCTTATGGTGAATGCAAAAGCAGCACAGGTGGAATTGTAAAATTTCATTTTCTAAAATGTTTAGAACAAACAATGTTGATGTGATTTTAGTCACAGTTTTAATGTGTCAACACCATCATAGCCTATACTATAACAGCATGAAGCACTGAACATTTTAGTATCATAGTAGGTACACATATAAAAATGAATGAAAGGTGACGTCTGTCAAATAGTTTGGGGAAGGAAAACTCACCTCTGTCTGACTGGATTTATATGACACTGTATTTTATTTTCTACAGATGATGAATACCCCATGGCATTTGGTAGGTAGGACTTTTTTTAATTATTGTGTCATGAGTGTGTGTATTTTCTTGGCCATGAGTAAATACTTGTGTGTGTGTGTACCTTGTAGGTACAATATTAGTGCCTTGATTGATTTCATTAAAAAGCCTGCTGAAGCATACATCTCTACAGGCATACTTTATGGCCATTTTAACTTGTTTGTGTTGCAACTGAGATTAAAAGTAGTGCTGTGGTATGAGGTCCACTTCATTGAGATGAGAAAATTTGGAAAGAAAATTCTTAAAAATTTTCAAGGAATTCAGAATTCAAGGAATTGAAAATTTAAAAGTACGCCAAAAGTTTAGTCTTGACGTTCAGTGTACACTCATGACATTAATTTACTGTATTTCAAAATCATTTGATCTTATTTGTTAAAATACTGCCACTGCATGCTGGAAGAGAATGGTTAAAAATTCAATAAATGTAATAATATTGACACCAAATTTTTCCGTAAAATGTAACAAATTACATTAAGTGAACTTTAAATTGTATTTTCTATAAAAATGTGCTCAGCAAACTTTGTCCTCACTTTGAGTCAACTCCGTCAGTATTTTTTTTAATCCTGAATAAACCAGGCACATTATGGTAAACTGTATTCCTAAGGGGCCCATTTTGTACTTCCAGCTTATGGTGAATACATTTTAGTTTAGGTTAGAGGTTAGAGTCATCTGTCTACTGTGGAGAAGCAAGGTGCCATCAGTGTGCAAGTCTTGAATAAGATGAAAAGAATAACCATTTTGTCAACTGTCAGGCATAAAGTCCATCAGATTTTGACGGTTGATGGTGTTGACATTCTTACAGATTGAGCTAAAAGGTCCTCCTAAAAACAATTTTTGTAATTGATAACCAAAATGGACAACCCCAACTTCACACTTAAGCATTCCCAATGATCCAACTTTTTTTTGTTTTTTTGCTTTTTCAGAAAAAAATATATGTTTTTAAATATATTTTTTCATATATATATAGTTATATTCAATTTACTTTTTTGAGATATTAAACACCACCTTATATGTTTATTTGTAATATGAAATGTCCAGCTTGGACCCTTTTTTTTCAGGCCACTGTGTACTTGAGTTTGACACTCCTGATTTATCTAATTGATTATAGCCTGTACAGCAACAATTGTAGAATATTTACAAGGACATTGACAGTAGCCTATAAGCGGATGTTTGCAAAAGACATTGCAAGACGCAATGAATCAGAAAAAAATGTAATCTGTAGCGCTTCATTCAACAAACAGCAAGAGACAAGAGGGTTAAGTCTGAACAACACTGTGAGTTGTGTGAAGTTTTGTGGAAAATGGAATTTTATTTCATTGTGGGTTGTGCTTTACATGCAGCAGTCGCAGGAACAAATTAGAAGTTCATCAGGCCTCTTGAGTGGGTGCCTACTGGAATTTCCCAACTCTTCACTGTACTGTAGCCTATACTATAACAGCATGAAGCACTGAACATTTTATAGTAGGTACACATATAAAAATTAATGAAAGGTGAAAATATGAAGCATTAATTAGTAGGGGGTGCTCAGCACCCTCAGTGCCACAGTGTAGGCTGTTGCAGCTCCCCCAGCACCCTACTTCCACACCCTTGTGCATCTTTTATGCAAGATTCTAATCAGATTATTTACTTACAATCAGATTATTTACTTATAATCAGATTATTTACTTATCACTTATATTACTAATCAGGTTCTGATTAAGTAAAGCTGTGTAGAGTGGGAGAGAAAAAGTCATAGTGCTCCCCATGCTCTCCCTCATACCTGAAGAAACTTAGTGAAATCTGTTTTTCCATGATGGTTCATTTTAAACTGGTATGATTTCCATACATCTTACCAATGCATACTTGAAAGCTTTTAGAAATTTCTGTAAATGTGTTATACATTTCTCTTTCTTTTCTATTTTCATTCTAGCTCATTTTCAATTTGCAAGCTTGTTTTACCTGTTGTTGGGGGCCGGATTATGCGTACTCTTGGGGATCCTTACAACAGCTATTGTCTGCTCCAGTAAGCTTTCATTACCTTGTACTAATTGCTTTCTCTTCATGACTTTTTTACTAAGAGCTGGGTTAAGGCCTCAATTATGGTCTATTACTTCATGTACTGTGTGTTTAACATGCTAGTGGAAACAGCTTGCAAACTCGAGTAATTTTATATGTTTTTCTGGCTAATGACTGTGAATGTATTGGTTAGTGAAGTGAATTGACTGGAAAAATCTTTCCTCACTTTTTTACAGAGAGGTATAAACGCGCACGGTAAGACAACACAAAGTGGCACATATCAAACACAAAGGTGGTCGGAAATTGTAATTTGTTTGATACAAAAGAAACCACTTGTATGTTTTTGCTGTTTCTGTGTTTTTGTACACACCAGTGGATGCCAACCAATGTAAAAGTCAGTACAAACACTCTCAAATCCTTTGCACAAATGGGAAATGGGACTGCTATCAAACTAATCTAACTAACTTCCTATTTAACTAATTAATACAAACAAATAAATGTGCTTATTTCTACTTAAAAGAGTTTACTCTTAAAGTGAAATGCTGGTGCTGAAGCCAGGCAGACTGTTTCCCTACATAGATATAACTCAAACTTGCATCTGAAACCAAAATCACTTCAGTAGCTGATTTTTTTAGTTCAACCAGGGAAACTGCCTACACAGCTTCAGTGCCAGAGTTTCACTTTAAGAAGTCTTTGTGAGGACTTTTTATCTTTTTATTAGTGAAGGTGTTCATAGTCAAGATATTCTTGTCCTATTGATCTTCACAATTGTTTTACCCAAAGGTTTTTTTCCTGTAAATACTTGAAAATGGGGGGGGCAACTTATATTCATAGACTAGACAAAAATAGGGGAAAATGTGAAGGGTGCCAAAAATGCTATTTGTGTCAAATGAGCCGGCAGCTCTTATAGGCCTACAGCAGTGCCACACGTAATGGAGAGATAAGAGATTGTCTTGTAGAAATTCAAAATTAGACTCAAGTGTGCAAAAGAATGCACCTCAGTATACATTGAGGATAGGAGATTGATTTAAAATGCAGATTGATGACACACAACATGGCAGCGTTGACCAGTGTTGGCCTATTGACTCCGGGGACACTGGCTGTAAACTGTAACTGTACTTTCCTGGAAAATCATCATTGATATTTATTCGACAGATTTATCCAGAGGATTATTTAATTTGATCTCATGCTGTAATTTACAGTAATGATTTGCATTTCTGACCAGCATTTCTAACTAATTTAGTAATTTTCAAAATAAAACACTTTTCTAGATAGGGAAAAAATTGGTCTACAAAAAAGAAAAATGAACCTGGAAAAGGGGGGCCGTCTTATATTCAGGGTTGCTACCGCAAAAGCTGAAAATTCTCAGAACAGAGGCATTCATCAAAATTCTCAGAACATTCTCAGGCATTCATCAAAATTTCCATCTTTAACCACTGCATTTCTAGCCTGATGCACCAAACGCTTTCACATCTGTTTCACTAATTGGTCTGCATAGCTCAGAGTCAGTGGGAACCTAAGCCTACAGATAGATCCCTGACACAGATAGACAGATAGATCCCTGATGTAGCTAAATGAGAAAGTGAGTGTGAAGCAGAGGCGCTAGCCCGACTACTGTATTTCATCATAAACGGTCATTAAAAACAGGGCTTTAAGTGTTATCTGGGCTTTAAGTGTTACAGGGTTTTAAGTGTTGTTGTTGTATTTTAAACCATGGCAATTTATGCAAACTTTTTCAAGAGGCTTCAGCTTATAAGACATTTTTGAACTTTTACTGTAAAACTAACTTGTCCTTTAAGGTGTTTTCTCTTGCTTAGATTTCACATTCATTTCACATTTTCTGTGTTGTTTTATTGACAGGTGACGTTGCCAAAAATGATCTTGGTAATAAAGAAGTGAGTAGTAGTAGATAAAGTGACAAATGTGTGGTGTGTTTTGTTGTAAATAATTAATATCTTTAATCTTTGATAAGATAATCAGTAAATCAATCAGCTATTTTACTCAGATAAAATTCATGATACTCAGTAATTTAATGAGGAATGTAATGAGGATGTGATCCAAGGCTCTCGGCCTATTTTTGCCTTGGGAATGTGATATGTGTGTGTGTGTGTGTGTGTGTGTGTGTGCGTGCGTGCGTGCGTACATCTTTCAGTTAAGTGTGGAGACTGTAACACTCATGGATGGATCAGGTGAGAATGGCCTCTCTGATGTTTTTCTGCATCTTACCTTTGATGATCATTAAGACTAATTTCACTGAATGGCGTGATAGGGATAGTTATCTCTTGATACACCAAATTAGAGATTGTCAATACCTTATAAATCTGTTATTATAAGGCCAAAGGGTGTGTCTGTTGAATTAATTGATTAACATTCAGAACATAGACTTGACCACACATGAGTGGTTGTATGGGTTATGTTTTGCTTGACACATTAGGTTTGCAATCTGATGTAAGAGATGTAATAATTTTTAAACATATTTTTGCTCCTCATTCAAGCCAAAGATGTCGAAGGGCTTACTTCCTAAACACTGTGAGTACACTGAGAATATAATGATGGCAGTTTCTTATTGCTGTAGAAATGTGGATATTATTTTGGAATGACATGTCAGCAACGCAGCTGTATTAATAATGTTCTTTGTGTGGGTTAGTGGTAATATCCTTTCTCTTTATTTAATTACTAAGACTAATAATATCATAATATCACAGCCCATATTGTACAATGTCATACCTGTGTCAATATGACAAGGATTTTGATTAACTTTCACAAGTGTGAACACCACTGATCAATACGATGACATTGATTTAAAATGCAGATTGATGACACTCAACATGGCAGTGTTGACCAGTGTTGGCCATTAATCACTCCCGGGACAAGGCATTGTTGTTTAATTCACGCCAGGAATGGCAAATTCGGAGACTCACATTACTCTCACTATATCACATATTTTGACACCCCTTCGTTTTCCAGATTCACTTCCTCTGTCCTGCCTGCCATTTGTTTCAAATGCTTCATGTAAGTTTCAAGGAAATGTCTCACTCAGTGTGTACACTGTGTTTCATGGCTGTCAAGTCGAATGTTCCTAGATCAGAAAGACTAACATAGTGGTTCCCCCTAGTGTAGATCTCGTAACATAGCTTGTAAGTGAATGCGATGAACTGTATAATTGGTCAAAAGCAGTCATATGAGTGCTAACTGTACAGTTGTTAGATGAATTGTTTCAGATATATCTTTGGACATTTCCTGTAAATGAGGAGTGGAAAAAGTGTATCCAATAATTTAGAGATTTTGATGTTAAATACCGGTAGATGTGGTTTGTCTTAATATTTTCTTGCATGTTTTTTTTATTTTTGTGTGTGTGTGTGTGTGAATGAGTGCGTTTGTGTGTGTGTCATAAAAGCCACTCGGTGACTTCATATTCTTTAAGATAAAGAATATTCTGATGAATATTGGTTCACCTTGCTAAAACTTCTCACCTTGTTAAAATTTCTCAATATCTCACATATGTTGTATACAATCTGTGTATTCTGTGAAATTCATAATGCCTTTGTGTGATAAAGGTGTAAACCACATCTCCAGGGTCCGGGTCTTTCTGTGTGATGTGACGCCCCACTGGCTGGATAATGGTGTGGCATGCCATGAGGCTGTGCTAGTGATGAATAGACAAGGGAAATAACAAGGTGACAGAGTGATGGGGTGTTTGGTCAAGAAAGTACCTTAGTCTCTGGACCCAAATCTGGATCACTGTGGGCACTGGGCCTTTTGAAAGGGATGTATGGGAGGTGTACTCCTCATTCATGCATGACCAATAACTAAATAAATACATTATTTATTAATTGCAATGATACATTATTATTATTATTATGATTATTATTATTATTTATAAAGCACTCATACAGTTGACAAAATTAAATTAAATGAAATTCAGTCAACTCAGTGCTCCATTTTCAACTGTGACCAGCAGGTGGCGAAATGGTTATGGTATATTCTATTCTATTATACATAAGTATGTTCTATTTGCGTTCTTACAGAACTCCAGAACTCTCCATGACAGACAGGTGTAGATGTGTCCATAAACATAAACATTCAACATTTTTGAAGCTGCAGAAGCACAATGTCCAGTATACCAGTGTTTCTCAAAAAAATGTAAACCTTTTTAAAACATGCCCATGTTTGGGTTATCAGGATTTCACAGGTGTGACAGATGGCAAGCTTCTGATAGGTTGCAGACACAGTTTAGTACCTGGACCTTCCTTTGAGATGTGTGGGCACGTAATATCCGACAATCAGCCAATTCTGAAGGGGTCGAGCGGGAAAATCCTTCAAAATTGGTCAATTTGATGGGGAATGACCCCGCATTGTCTCCAACCCCCACCACAAAATTTATTTATTTTCCATATCAAAAGCTGTTCTCAGATTTTGTTGTTGTCATATAGCCAGGGCACATACAGAAAGGATTTCAGTATAGTATTACAGAAGTGATTTCAGGACAGTATTTCAGTAGTGCCCATTGGGGTTAAATGTGATTTCAGTACAGTATTTCAGTAGTGCCCATTGGGGTTAAACGCTTCATTAAGAAAGAGGCACAAGCATGCAGACATGTAGGAGCGCTCACACACACACAGACGTGACTGAGAGAAAAGAATTCTGTTTTGTATAAGGCAAAGTAGATACACACACACACACAAACACACAGACACACACACACGACTGGCTGGAAAACTTTCGGTTTCCTATAAAGCAAAACCTGTTTGCAGACTTCTAACTTGGCTGAAAAAAAGGCATTGGGCATTGAAGGCATTGTCACATGTCATTTTGTCACATTTTAGCATTTTTTTTCAAGGTGATTATACAGGTGATTCAAGGGGCCTCTAGTTATGTTTACTGTACATGGTGTGTAAGTGTCATCATCTAGGTGGTCTGGAGAAAGAAGCTTCTTTTCAATCAAAGTTGTAATGTAATATCACCATGAGTTGTCTTCATGTAAGTGGCTGGAAAGAAGTCCAACGTCACAAAAAGGATTGGTTACTCCTGGTATAAAATTTTATTAGTCAATTAGTGCATAAGCAGAGTATTATTGACTTTTACTAATTTCAGTGACGTGTTGATATTCTTCCTTAACATTTTCTTTCAACAGATTGCGCAACAAGCCTTCAAATTAAGTGAGTCACATCCAAACGTTAATAACTTTATGTACATGAACAACAAGATTCAGATATATAATCCAAAAATGAAAAAGAAATTGATGTCACACCCTATATGTTTATTATACAGTAGTACATACTCAGGTTGTGGTTTTTACCTTCACGACAAAATGATTATGACAGCTCATCACATTTTTGACAAAATTACATGGTATGATACAGTGTGGGCTTTTTTCCCTTCTGATGATTTTGTAGTAATTTTCAAATGTCAGTTCAACAGACATACATACAAAGCATATCCTGACACAGATATTGCTATACTTCACTTTGATGGTGATGCCTCACCTCTTGGTGAGGGCTTGTATGAGAATATGTACCGTCATCCCCCACAACCAGGGACAGAGATTTTTTTTTACAGATACGATGAAGAAAACCTTGGTGTCCCTATCTTGTGTCAGGGGAAAATAATACCTATCACTGACCACAAAGGTCTGTTAGAAAATGAATTCCTGATGAGCAGCCATGGTAAACTGGGAGACAGTGGAAGCCCTATTTTTGATCGAATGGGAAAATGTGTTGGGGCATATCGTGGAGTTCTCCTTGGCAATGGAAGGGGAGTACATTTAAATCATTTAATCAAGCCCAGATCTTTACAATTGTCTATCTTTACAATCTTTACAACTGCCTTAGCCTACTTCATTGATTCCCTTTTAGTTTGTACCACAGATAAAATTTTAAAAAGAAGAAATAAAATAATAAATAATGATAAAAAAACCCATAAAATATAAATGACATGAAAAAAATCATTTGCTTATAAAATCACAGAATACAATGGTCATGGGCATGCCTCAGTGGAACATTTACATCATGAACATGACACAGAATTACTTTCCTAATGTAAATGGTTTAAATCTTCCACAAGAGGCTTTTTTACCACCAGTTGCCCAGGCTTGCTTGGCAATCTATAGATCCATCTACATCCCTACTCCTCCCCAGGGTGGAATCTTCTAGTATATGAGGATTGTCCCTGAAACTGGTAAGTATACTTCTATGTCACTAAGGTCAGTAAAAATGAGTAAAAAGTAAGTACAAGGAGAAATGACGATTGTAAGTATCGTAAAATTATGTCTACTCTTTTGATTATGAAAACATTCAACTCTGCTTCACAGGAAATGCCCTTAAAGGATCACCTTTTGGCCCCTACAGACCAGAAACATCACGGAGGGCCACATGTGTCTGATGCAAGGACATTACTAGACGTCATCACGTCAACTTTATCTGGATCCTCTCGGTGTGGAATAAACATCGCCACCAGCTGGTCCCCCCTGGAACATCATATTACATCAAACAAACCCATCACCAACTGGTGATTCACAATCAACTCGAAGATTCCTCCCTGGTTACTTTCTTTTCTTATCTTTTTACCTCAGTGCCTATTCTAGGTTGAAAATGTTTTGCTCACTTTTAAGTTTTCCATTTATTTTTTTTAAGTTTAAGTTTAAGTTTGTTTTGGTTAAAACTAATACCAAAACACTGATCAGAATAAACCAGCAAAAAAGGATATTAATTTACTTATTCTACATGCACAGAGCTACTCTTAGTTAAAATGGCAGGAGAGCAGCTCTGCCATACGTAACATTTATTCATTAGTTGTTCAATAAACAGCTTTCATTCTCCATCTAAGAAGTGTTGTGTTTTCCAGTGCTTACATTCCAGAATGTAAAATGTTTCAATATCTATAGTCAGTGATGGACTGGGCGGTCCGGCATTTGGGCAGATGCCAGAGAGACTGCAGCTTCCCCTGTGACTCCCGGCCAAACTCAGTGCAACATGATTATTATAACCAGAAGATCTCTACGTTTGATCACTGGGGCTATCAGCAGTGCAGTTGTTGAAGCATGGGAGTTTAAGTTCACCATCAGTGGGGCTATCAGCAGCGCAGTTGTTAAAGCATGGGAGTTTAAGTTCACCATCACTGGGGCTATCAGCAGTGCAGCTGTTAAAGCATGGGGGTTTAAGTTCTTGCACATTATTATTGATAATGTGCATTCATTATAATATTGTACAAACTATAAGGTTGGTTTGTTTATGTTGGTTCAATGTATATGAAAGATGTTATAGAGAACACAGACAAGGACAAGGCTTTATGGACAAAATCTATTTTAAGATAAACTCTCATTTTCAACCCATAGCTCTGTTTAAAAGGGTCACCAAGTGACTTCAAAATAAATAAACACATAATGCTACATAAACCAAAGCGTATCCTGCAGCCATGTAGCTCCTCCTGACCTGACCTTTTTGTGACTTACACAAATGTCCATCCAGGGTTTGTGACTGACCTCAGTTGTGATGGTCTCGATGATATAAACATCCTTCATGTACGTCTGGATTACGCTACAGGTCCAGTGTTGTGTGTTTGCACCCCAAGTTGCTAAGTTCACATACTGTTGTAAATGAGGGAGAGATTAAGAGTTCAGATGCAAAACCCTCCAGTCCATTTGCAATTAATTTACAGAAATATATTTGTATCATTTTGATAAACTTTATTATCAGGCCACCTCCAATTGGCTAGTTTGGCATAATTTGTTTTTACTTGATAATAAAATTCAAAATTGCAGTTTGCAGTTATACAACTTAGTTTTTGCATATTTCTGAAAATGGACTTAGAGGGTTTTACATTTGAACTGTTCACATTTTTATAGTGGCTTGCTTAAAGTCTCCTCTGAAGAATTTCACTTCACAATCATAATTTCATATTTTTCATATGTTTCAAATGTTTCCTTTAGTACCTTTTAGTGGCCCCAGTGGTGCGTGGCTAGATGTACCTGCTGAGTAAAACTATTTGCTACCGCTTGGGTGAGTCTTTCTTGGCTATCACCCAGCCTTAATGTTAACTGTAAGAAATGCATTGCTCAGATTGGTCACAGATCAGTCATTGGTTTTAGCTCTGTTCAGGCACAACAGGGGACCAGAGAGAGAGAGATTCAATACCACTGAGCTAGTAAGGCTAGTCAGCTAGTAAGGTCAAAGGTTAACCTGGACATGCATGACGAAAGAGGATGATTCTAAGAGCCAGGTACTGACAGGGGAATTATTTTTTGTCAGAGGGCCCCAAATGTGTGCATAAGGGCAAAAAGTTATGTGATTTGCATGGTGCACACTGCTCACACTGACTCTGCTGTGGTTGACACAATACAGACATGATGTATTGCAACAACATTTCTTCAGACTTGGTACTAGATGATTTTAAACTACATGTGAGAGAATGCCTAATCTGTGAAATGAAAAACAGGCCTTTCCAGATACTGTGTCAGTGGTACTGAGTGCACTCTGAATAAGATACTGCTGCTCAACCAGAGGTGTGACCAGAATGAAATGTGTGGGTGGGCAGGTAGCTCATTGGTAGGGGGTGGGGGGTGGGGGTGTCAGAAAAAAATACCTGCAAAATATGTGGAAAACCACCACTTACTTCTACTACTACTACTACTCAGCCTAACAAGCTGCTACTACAACTACTACGACTACTACTACTTCACTGAATGTGAATTTGAATGTTAATATTCAATATGTTTGAATGCACAATGTACTGGTCTCATGGATAGCTGTTCAGTATGTTTTAATGCAACTGATTACAGTACAAAACTATCCCTAGTGTGGAGGAAATTGAGACGTCTCTGAGAGCATGTCAAACCACATTGAGATGGTGAAGGCTGAAAACACAGTTTATGCTGTTTAATCACCCTCCCCTGAAACACCGATGGTTTGTCCAAATGGGCGCTTGGGTTAATTAGTTAGAATTGCCTGAGAGGGGCTATCCATATTCGGGAGGAACGAAGTTTTGGGAGGATTGAGTTTGTTGAAGGCAGTGGTTTTGAGCAGCAGAACAGGATGATGGTGCAGGAGATTCATCACCACCTGACACGAGGGTGCTTTGCTCCACGTTATCAGCAGTGCTGGGCATAGCGGAGACAGAAACATTCTCAGCGTAATGTGTGGACACTTGCTTCTTAATGAGCCACCTATGCATTTCTTTGTTGGTGTACTAAAATGGCTGTTTGTGCGCTATATATATTTTTTGCCAAGCAAATCGCTAGACTAGCAATTTAACTAGCAGTGTCAGTAAGCAAGCACAGGCACACTGCTGTTACTAGCCAATTTTGCAGACCGTGAAATCACCACAACACCACAGGTAAACTCAAATGAAACGCACAAACTCGGCAAAACTACAGGGAAACTGTGAACAATAACAAGATAACTAAATAGATAGGATCAGGAATCAAAATTCTGACTATAAGACTTTTTATTTCTGATATAAGAAGGCTCAAGCTCTCGACAGACTACAAATGTGTACTGTATAGGGTCAGTGAACTGATAATGCGTAGTCGAGCGGAGAAGGCACTGACAGACAAGTTTTGACGATCGTTCTGTAGATAAAAGTTAAAGATAAAAGATAAAAAGCAGATAAAAGCTTTTAATTATTCCCAACTGTCTTTTAAAGCATGAATACATTACACAAGCATAGCATCTGATAAATAGTGGCAATCCCGTTTTTCCTCCGACCAGTTTCTCAGGGGGGCGCAGCTTCTCTCAGGGGGACAGAGCTTCTCCACGCCCCTGTGCTCAACTAAAAATGAAACCTGTATACTGTCTCAACTTTCACTTTCAATAAGCATGCCTGTGTTCAAACTTATTCTTCTACATTAATAATGGAGAAGAACATGTTCGCAAAGGCCATATGCATTTATTTCTTTGAATAACTTAGATGTTCCCTTACTTGAGTAATTGTTTTGCTTGAATGTATTCATCTTCATGACAAATTATTATGTTTTGAAAAAGATAAAGCTCTGTGTCTTTAAGAGGAGTGTCCAAACAGCACCCGCAAGAAACACTTCCACTTCCCGTAAACCAAAACATTTCCACCTTCACTGCTGGTGCAGCTGTCTGTATGAGAAGGTAAAATGGCTTTTGCACCCATGTTCCAGGATGTGTTCAACTGTTCTATCTGCCTGGATTTACTCAAGGACCCAGTGACTGTTAACTGTGGACACAGTTTCTGTTTGAGCTGCATTACAGACCACTGGGATCATGAAGACCAGATAGGTTGTCCTACAGCTGCCCCTATTGCAGACAGACCTTTACCCCCAGGCCTGTTCTTTGTCGAAGTACAATGCTGACTAAGGTGGTGGAAAAGATGAAAAACACTCATCATCACTCATGGCTGTGTAAATAAGGCGGGGTACAGTAACCAAGACACCTGGCAACCAATGCAGAAAAAACAATCACCAAGGTCATGAAACCCATCTTTTAATATAGTAATTTATGTTGTTTGGATAAAGGTACCAAACCTATATTTTGTGAATATACAAAATAAAACATGGGTTTTGTGGTGGTGTGATTGATTTTATTGAATACTTTGTCATACCTTGGAAAAATGTACGTAAAGTACAGGTCTTAATTCATTTATATCCTCTTTAATGTCTCAAAAATCAAAAATCAAAATCAAAAAAATTGATTTATACCACACATCTACTGATTTGTAAAGAATGTACAATAACTTGTGTGTAATGCACAGGAATACTAAACATCTGATGTCATTCAAGATATAGTAATAGATAATATAATTTTATTGCCATTTTCAGCAAAGCATTACTCAGCAAATGTGCAACTGTGAAACAAGAATCTCAGAATTTAAAGATGTCTAGAATACTTTTGGAAAGTTTCCGAAATGTACCATGAAAACTACAAGAGTGATACCTTATGGAACATGGACATTTTTTCAGAGTTCCATTTTATTCAGACATGGCCCCCTTTTTTAAGACCCCATATCTCAAAAACAACAGAGGATACAATGGGAATATTTTGCATTATAAGTCCTGGGTATAGTAACATTATTCACATAAAGTATGGAGCAAATCCATGATGGTCAGGTGTCATTTTTTTCTGAAATTTGTTAATTTGGCACGGAATGACCCTTTTTTCTTCTAGTCAGCATATCAGTAAAACAGTCTGGCAAATATTTACATCCTTCTGAAAGCAACAAAAATGTTCATGCTCATTTTGGTTGAAATTTGAAGGGATGTGATGACTTTAATTGTGTGAACTTACTTGTTAACTAATTGCTCTCTTTTAAATCTTCTGTGTTCTCACAGCTTCACCTGAATTACCTGAGGTAGAAAATTATTCTCCCTTTTCTGGAAGCTTGACGGTGAGACCACTTATGGAAGACTCCCACCACTCTCCTGGTATGTTTCCCACACAGAAGATGAAGGAGGAGGAGGAGGAGGGAAGGAGAAGAAAAGGAGGATGAAGATGATGACTAGGGGATGACACGGGACTTGAAACCTGAGTTACATATTCCTCAGATTCAAAACACACCCAATGGTAGGCATTCCCAATAGCCTACTTTATTTTTACAGAGAGACTGTCCACAGAAAGACTCAGATATTATAAGTCCATATCATTCTGTTTTCATAGCTTTCTAAACAAATGGTCTTTAAAAATACAGTCAGTGCTGGGTTGGAAATATGGAGGGTAATCCCCCTAGTGGTGGTCACATGGAATAGCTTGAGGGTGATCCAATGAGATGCATTACGATTACTAGTGTTCACCAAGCAACCAAGCAACCCAATTGGAATAATATATATCATAATCAAACACAGATTGTTATCATATGGAAAAATTCTAAAAAAAATAATAAAAACAAATGTGCATGTCACTCTTTGCTGTAGCACATACGTTAATAGTTAAGACTTGATTATTTCCCATTTGTCATGTAAGCTGTATGTCTCAAGAATCTTTAATTAAGGATAAATAAACAACTTTAACATTGGTAAGGTGTTTCTCTTTTGTTGCAAAGTTTTGGAATGACACTTTTCTTCACCAGTAACGAGGTATACGCTCCTATACGCACAGTGCACATCAAGGCGATGGTCAGACATCTGATGATTATCTCTGGCTCCAAAATGTACAGCTCAGCCACTCTGCCAGATCAGTGTCATGAAATGTGATATATGGTAATGTAGTATAAGAGCTTGTTGTGACAAATGCCTGTTGCCTGTTTTGTTAGACATGGTACAGGAAGTTTCATTTTGTGGCTCTTTCTCTGATCTGCATTGTATATATATACTTTCCATGTTCTATTTCCTTTTCAATCACAAAACTCATATTAATATTTTTAATAGGATTAAGATATTTTTTGGAGCAGACTTAATGGTGTACTACTATAGTTGATGGTGTTGTCACATTTCTTTCTTTATCAAATTCACCTGGCCCCTAACACTACGAAATGTGGCAAAATGGGAATAAAAAGTGTACATTTTCTCAGCAATGGAGAATTTTGCATTCATGATTTTGGATATGTGTAACTTATAACTTATCTCTACCATATTACATTTGTAGCACCTACCCCACATGACCATTTCAGGGCCCAAAGTTAGGGGCCCAGTTATTTTTTTCTAACTTTAGACATGACCCTAAGAGACTGTAAAAGAGTTAAGTTAGCTTTACCAGTTCTAAGCTGTCTACAGACTGGTGGACAATTGCACAAAATTGAAAAAAAGGGTTTATAGCCAATGATGTTTTCCATAAAATTTTAAAACTTTACAAAACAAACCTGTCAGGTTTCAAGTAAAATTGGACCCAAATGCGGAATCTGAGGCAGGGTTGGTTTATTCAGTCTTTAGAAAACAAGGCTTTCAGAAAAAACGCAGAGAGCATCAAACATATCCAACACACAAAAAATCCAGAGAAGACGGGAGGCAGAAGTCAAAAACAAATCTTCTTAACAGGAGGTCCAAAAAACTCGACAAAAGACAGGGAGCGGGCAAGACAGACAGGACAAGAAACAGTTTTTAATTCAGGAAACTCACTGAGTCGGATTACAACAGGAAATCAGAAGACAATCAGAGACAGAGCACAGGAACCATGGGGGATAAATACTGTGGGAAGGGGAGCAGGAACCAATGAGGGACAGCGACAGGGGTTGTGGCCTTGAGCAAGGCACTAAACCATAAGTTGCTCTAGGGGAGACTGACCCTGAACACTTGATAGTTGACGAGTTGTAAGTCGCTTTTGATAAAAGTGTCTGCTAAATGCATAAAAAAAAGACATAATGGGTGAGTAATTGACAATGATAATCACAAACAGGTGGGAGACAATAAACACAGTGACAAAAGGTAAACCCCAGAAATGTCTAGCAGATGGGGCCAGACAGGGAACGAAAACAGGAAAACCCTGACACAAACCCATGCTTGGGTCACCAGGGTTTCACAGGTGTGACAGATGACAAGCTTCTGTTTAGTAGGCTGTGTGGACTGTTTGCATACAAAAGCCTGTGATGGAATCTCGAATAGTTTTGGGGATATTACAGTCTGAAGTTGCCAAAAATGCCCATGGGCACTTTTTTGGAAGAGGGGGTGGGTGCATTCTAAGGTATATTTTTTTATAGAAATTCTTGAGATATTGAGGTATAATTTTGCACACCTTCCTTTGAGATGTGTGGGCACATAATATCCTAAGGGGTAGAGCGGGTAAATCCTTTAAAGTTGGTCCATTTGACACAGTATGACCTACTAGGCCTCTGCCTTATAGGCCTCTGCCTTTTACCTAAATGGGTGCTTTAATATAGGAGTCTTGCGATGACTTCCCATCTAAACAGAACTGTTGAAATGCCAAAAATGAGAGTTTTTGTTAAGTTTTCAAATGAATTAAATCAGTAGCCTTAACATTATTGTGATTAATCGTAAATAATTTTGATATTAATAAATAACACCACTGTTGAGAGACTCCAAAGTCACTACACATATCAGTGGTCTCCTCATGATCATATTACAACTGCTGTTTTGGAAATAAATTTTCATACTATATCTGATCATACTACAGCTGACCATACTACAACTGCTGTTATGCTTTTTTCTAATTTTTATTATTGCTATTCATCATTATTAACCTCAGTATTGATCAATACTCCACTGTTGTACAGCGCAGGGTCTCCAAATTCAGTACACACATCAGTGGTCTCCCCATGATCATAGGTGTACTACCACAACAGCTGTTTTGGACAAAAAAAAAAATGGTGAATTGTTATTGTTATTAGTAATTAATAACCTCAATATTAATCAATAACAGCCCTGGAACGGCACCCACAGTGGAAGGACTCCAAAAAAACAAAACAACACCAAAAAAACAATGGACCTAACAGACGAGTAATACAGGCACACCCACAAGGACCTAACAGACGAGTAATACAGGATTATACCTTTTATGTCTGTTATGCAACTGTGTCTAGCAGTGGTAATTACTATTTGCCCAGCCCGTCTCTTTGGAATTAACCCTTGAAGAAGAAAAACATTTCAGAGGCTATTAGATGCCCGCAAGCAACACTGGCAAATCTTTGCCATTATTTGAGGTATCTTTTTTTATTAGCCAATTTGTTTTGGTACCATCTCCAAATTCATTTGGATGTCATATACTCATATGGGTGGATAAGCACAAGTGTTATTCACACCAGACATTCAGGATATAAGCACTGTGCAGTTCTGGGTGGAGGTTGGGAAACCACCACAATCTAAAAGAAAACCTCAGAATGACATTGCTGACTGTACCATCAGACACCAATTAGCCTGTCTGGGCAGTGTTAATAAGGCTCTGGTAAATGTTTGAAAAAGTTTTGTGTGCCTATTAGCTAGTTCACTAGTTTTACACCAAAAACATTTCCATTATCATTCAAATTTGCTTTGAGTGTCTATGGAGAACTTTTCCTCTTTACGACAAAGGTTTTGATTAGATAATAGTTCAAATACGTTGACTCTGCTTCAACTGTGCTCTGTGTCTTTAAGATGTGTATAGTGACAGGATCAGGAAGAGACGCTCCTATTTCAAGTTGAAATGAAACTTTTCCAGTTCCTCTGGTAAACTGTTCATGTGAGTGTCTGTGTGAGGAGGCAAAATGGCTTTTATACCCGTGTTTCAGGATATGCTCAACTGTTCTATCTGTCTGGATCTACTGAAAGATCCAGTGACTGTTCCCTGTGGACACAGTTTCTGTTTGAGCTGCATTACAGACTGCTGGGATCAAGAAGACCAGAAAGGTGTCTACAGCTGTCCTCAGTGCAGACAGACCTTTACCCCCAGGCCTGTTCTTTGTCGAAGTACAATGCTGACTGAGGTGGTGGAAAAAATGAAAAACGCTGATCTCCAGGATGGTGCTAAGGCTCCTTGCTATGCCGGATCAGACGATGTGGAGTGTGATTTCTGCACTGGGAGAAAACAGAAAGCCATCAAGTCGTGTCTGACATGTCTGGTTTCATATTGTGAAGATCACATCCGGCCTCACTATGAAGTACCTCGTCTAAGCAAACACAAGCTGGTGAATGCCAGTTCACAGCTACAGGAGAAGATCTGCTCTCAACATGATAGGATCATTGAGATGTTCTGTCGCACAGATCAGAAGTTAATCTGTATGTTCAGTGGATGACCACAACGGACATAAAATTGTGTCAGCTTTAGTAGAGCGAACTGAAAAGCAGGTGGTTCTCACATTCAGTTAAATTCTATTTATTTTAATGCAATTCATTTTAATTCAGTACAGCTTTGTAGACATGAAATGACAGGTTCGATTTGGCAAAACAGTTAATTTCAAACACAATATTTTAAGGAAAAAAAAACTAGTGACTTTATTCTCAGTCTGGAGAATTAGGTTGTCAGTATTATACAATTGTTGTTGCTTGTAATTTTGAAATGTCATCAGAATGTAAGTAAATGTTGAGAATTTAAATGTTCTCAGAAAACATTATACACTTATACTTGGTGTGCTTCTGTCGACAGAAATCATTGCCGCAGATTAAGGGGAAAAACCTGAGTCAAATTCAGCAGAGGGAGGAGGAAGTGAAGGAGGTGAAACAGGCTCTTGCCTCTCTGAAGGTGAGTTTTGCAGATGAAAGTTGGCGGATATTAGCATTCTCGTTGTTGTTAATTAGTTGTAAACACCCATGGGCTGAACTGTGCGTTATATTGGCTTTATATCATCTATTGGCTTTATATCATCTTCTCTCCTGACTGTCTGAAATGCTCGTAAGATCTTAAATGCAGAAGATCTAGGCTGGGTTTGAATAGGTTCCCCGGGGCCATATTTATAAAAGCTTGCATGCATAGGCACAAAAAGTACACATTATTTTCTCTTGTACATACTCATGAAAAGCTGGTCTACACACTACATCATTCAAGCATATATATATATATATATATATATATATATATATATATATATAAGTTCACACATGTGCACAAAACTTTTACTACAAATAAACATACTATTTGACCTCACACATTCAAAAAACACCATTTACTTTGCCACTTTTGTCTTGGATTTAGCATATCTGTCTGAAAATGCATAGGGTGATCTAAATATTGCTTGGTTTGCACATGTTTTGCTATCCACAAATACAAAGTTCCTATTTCTAAGTTGTTTTTTGTATACAAATAAATGCATGTTTGGCAAATACACAATCAATTTAGCATTTGTGGATCACCAGTTACTTGCAAGTGATTTTGAGAGATTCTTGAATCACAAACAGCTTGTGATTCAAACACATAGACATTGCTGCCTCTTAGAGAGAAATGTTGTTCTATGCATAATATAGCTATGGTTCCATTCTGTGTTAATGACTGGATTTTAAAACCGTTCACTATGTGTGGACAAGGAGAGTCACTGTAATCATATTCCTTGCCCTACAGAAATAGTTCTCAAACTATCGAATAATCAAACTGACACAGCTTACAGCAGAATTTCTTTTGTTTTCACGGCTCTTTCATGGTAAATCTTAATTCAGTGTAGGGCAATGGAAATTATTGATCCTCTGAATGCCTGTGCTATGAAATCCTTTACAATAACTGACTGAACTGGTGATCTCTCCCAACAGGACTCTACACAGAAAGCTGTTGAAGACACAGAGAGGATCTTCACTGAGCTTATCAGCTTCTTGGAGCAAAAGCGCTCTGAGGTGACAGAGAAGATCAGAGCTCAGGAGAGGACAGAGGTGAGTCGAGCTGAAGAACTCCTGAAGCAGCTGGAGCTGGAGATCACTACACTGAAGAACAGAGATACTGAGATGGAGAAACTTCAGGCAATTGAGGATCCCGTTGATTTTCTGCAGGTAACAGTGCTAGAATATGTTCTGGTTGCCAGGCTTGTTCTCTGTGATGTGCTGATCCTTGCTGTTGTGTACTTCCAGCCTAACACATATGACTTATTGAAATCAGTGGGGTAAATGAGCCCTGTCCATGGCAGACATAAAACGTCCCAGAAGGAGTTTCATTCAGGATGGTTACTCTTTTCCAATATACATCTATTGTTGTGAAGTATGGTAGGCTAGATTGATATTAGGCATAGCTGGCCTATTTTTGTAGTTATACTAGTTTACTATTCAAAGTATGCCTGACTGGTAAGCTCTCTGTGTTCCTCGCCAGTTTATGGTTCATTTCATAGTTAGCTCATAGCTAATAGTCTCATTACAATTGTTTACCAATGTAAAAGCTATGGAGTTACATTTGTGCCTCTTTTCATGCAGATGAACAATTTGAGTGCAGAAAAATATTTTTAAGCAAGCACACAAATTATATTTCAAGGAAAAAT
The DNA here is from genome assembly GCA_027481765.1 of Tenualosa thibaudeaui. Taxonomy (NCBI): domain Eukaryota; kingdom Metazoa; phylum Chordata; class Actinopteri; order Clupeiformes; family Clupeidae; genus Tenualosa; species Tenualosa thibaudeaui. The sequence goes on along the minus strand of JAIFZK010000228.1, from coordinate 4,132,007 downwards.
TAAACTTGAGCACAAAGAATTTATAATTGAGCAAACATGAATATATTCTATGCTCCACAAATGTTTTTATTTGTAATTGAGCAAACATGAATATATTCTATGCTCCACAAATGTTATTGGACGTTTGCTAAGATCAATATGTATGTGCAGAACCCTTCCTTCAGTTTTACTCTACGTGCTCACATTAACTGTTCCTTTGTGCGCAGCATGCTCGCACAACTTGACCAGTGCGCTTGCTCACAAACTGTAGAAAGCATTACATTTGTGCCACAGTTGTCAACCAATCAGAAAATTCAGGGGAGGTAAATTCTCATTGGCTGCTGAAGTCTAGGGCGGAAAGCCTCGCGTCTCAAATCTAAATGCTACTATTTTGAGGGTGAAAATGTAAGCCCTTGCAATGCAGACTAAGCTTACCATGAATGTTATGAATAAAATTTTTACCATGCAAAATATCAACAACATCAATTCTTGGTAAAAGAAGGTGACATTAGTTTCAAGAGACATACTTATGGTATGTGTATGGTATGTGTATGGTAACATAAGTCACTAGGTTACAATGCTGTAAGTTAAATTACATGACTTGTAAGTTCAACTTAACAGTCTATACTGTTTCTGTCCTACTTTACTTCATTTTCTGGTCAAATACTTACGGATGGTTAGTGTGATATGAACACTGTCCACTGTGATATGAACACTTGCTGGTTGCTGCAAGTTATCTTGAACAGCTACCTGATATGGCATTAACAACTGCTAGCTAGTGTCAATGCTAACAATATTAGAAGTAAGACAACAGAGTTTCTGTGAAACGCACATTTCTTTTATGTTTTAAATGCTAGTTTATTGTCTATACGCATTAGTTGCAACCAGGTGATAAGTGGGATAACGTCATTCGAGGTGTCCTGAAAACGGATGTCCGTTCTTTGCCCTCACCTCTTTATAGCACATTTTTATCTAAGAGTGGAGTCTGTATGGTTCAGTATGTTCTGTATGATCTTTACCTTTGCTTCTCTGTAGGGTTTCCAGTCATGCTTCTCATATGATGCTCAGACCCTTTCAAGGAATACTTTTAATCCGCAGTTCTCCTTTAGTGAAGTGATGACATCAGTGGCTTCATCTCTGAGAGAAAAAACTAAAGAGTTCCACCAGGAAATACTAAAAGGTATTTTTTTTTACAATAATGTCACAGACCAATGGTCCATTGGTCCATTCAAACAAGCAGTTTTATGTCTGTTTGCAAACAGTTTTATATCCAGTTATTATTTTATATCCAATAACCAATGTTCCCTGAAATGTTTTCAACACTGAGCAAATTTTAATTTGTCTGAGCAGCATGATTCGGCATTATGAGCTTTTGTGGTCGTGCGATGATGATAACTTATAATTGGCCTATATTAATTTATCCAGCTGTTTGGTATTTGGTTGGTAATTAACAAAATTGGGCCTTCATCATGTTTGGAAATACCCTCCATGAGGTGCATCAGGGCACCATTGAGTTGCCTGCTCAATCTTAAGCTTGAATTCGGAAGAATGAAAAGACTAATCAGTGATATGAAAAAAAATACAATGTTTGAGACAGGCAGGGGGAAAAGAAGTGGCGTATATATGTTATATCACCAGTCCTCTGGCCTTGGATTGTTGGGTATTTTGTCAAGAGAAGAGTTTTCAGTGAAGAGTGATTTTGAAATTCCACCCGGACACATTTTTAGATCGCAAAAAGAGGTCATGTTTGGGTAAAAGAGGACGTCTGGTAACCCTAAAAAAAATGATCCCACTCTCAGTCTTGTTCCCTCTTTTCAATCACATTGCCAGCTGTAGCAGTTTATCACGCAGCATCTTGAAATCTCCGACATTGTACTTCTTCTGCTAAGTGTACCACAGCGATGGTGAAACCCTCTTTGTAAAGTTTTCCATTCAAAATGGAGCACGGGGGCAGAGTTCAAAGCTATGATGACCATGGTGACGACAACTCTCTATCAACTCTATCTCTTCTGTATTGTGTCCACAAGAACCACAGACAGTTTATGACATCACATGACGTGTCACGTGATGTCACTTTTTTCCTGAAATCATTTTGTGCACAAACTTTCAGTACAGCCATGTGAAATACCCTGCACGGCCATGCACGCACGCAGCTTAGAAGGCGCTGATAACGGAGGTACAATCCTGTTTCGCTGGCTCACCACTCAAATTGAACACAAAACCTTTTAAGTATATAAGTTGACATAAAATAAACATGCTTGCTCCAGAAAATGTTTTTGTTTTTGAATTCCCAGAATACAGAAATTACAATACATGTGCTCAAAATCCATAGGCTGGAAGAACAATAGCCCAGAGACAGATGGTGGGACAAATTTAATAGTTCACAGTAAACAACAAAAGTACAGAAAAGAGCATACGACCATTCACATATATTGCTACTCGTTCATCGCGTGCCGTTTTCTTGCTGACATACACTCGCTTGTGGGCTCGTTACTAAAGTATCAAAGGGAAACACAAGCTATAATCACACACCCGTGAATAGGGTTATGTTTACATTGCTTACAGTTCACTCGCTTGTCATTTAGTTTGTTTCCGTTTTGTCTCGAATGGCAAATCTCTAGAGAATTCACTTTTTTAGTTAACTATCAATCGGTGCTATCCTCCATATTGGTAATCACTTCACTCACAACACTGAAAGTTAAAATAATTTTATCTCGGTACCCACCCACATCGCATCTCTAGTTGTCACTCGCCTATTACTGCCACTGTATCACTCAGACACATTCACATTGTGTTGTCTTTCATAGCTCAGCAATGTATGTAAATGGGGTTTAAAGCAGGAATCAAATTGTACAAACTACCACATGCGTGTCACCTAACATGAAAACGTGCTGAGACTTTGAAGTGACAATGTGGTGAGCTGGTTGGCATGGGTTTTTACCTTAGGTGATCCTACAGGTAGGGCCTTAATATGAAACTAGCATCAAACAGGTGAGAGCAGTATGAAACTGGGTATTTGTTTTATTCAGACCCTATTCACACATTATGCCTCCTCTGCTTCTCTAGTGGCAGGCTTCATGGTCGGGGACACAGTCAAACTCAGGGTGCCGGAGACAGTTATGAAGACTTGCCAATATGTTGGCAATATGTGGCGTGCACACAATAATATGAGCACAACTATAGTGTACTTGTCAGTGGTGTGGGTGCGGTAACAGGTAAGGCCCTAATAGAATTTTACCTGTATACATGACTATATACTGTGTTAATTCATGTCCACATTCATTCATGTGGACATAGCCTATAAAATGAAATGTTCAATCTATTCAAATCTGAAATCTCTACATATGATCCTCAGCTTTGACAGGGCCAAATAATATGACTGTCAATTTCCCTGACCACCCTGGCTGGAACGGAAGTCCATCACAGCTGGAACTGGTATTCACAGTGAATTAAGGTTCAGGATCATCAACATGCTTATTTTCTGAGTTCTTTTTCTAGTCCAACCAAAGCATACTATCCCTCTGTGAGAACACTTAAGTAAAGTATTTTTAAGCAACTTATGCGTGTTTATATATGAGTGAACACTTAATGTAAAAGTTCTTCCTTGAATTGCTTTTTAATGTTGATTTTATTTTATTTTAATGTTGGTTTTATTTTATTTTAATGTATGATTTTATTTAACCTGATCCTGATCAGCACAATGAAGAGTAAATGACAGGAGATTCCTACAGGCGGACCATTCAGTTTGACTTTCTGTTTTAGTGAAAGATACCATGATGTAATTGGATGTGGATATAAAATGAGAAAATGATATGCCTGTAGCCTTCAAAATTATTGTTTGTTTATATATTCTTTCTCTAGACTAGAGTACAAAATTCATCTTTATCAGGTTACCATGGCAAACCAGATTGACCGGTAATGGAAGCCAAAATAATGGTAAGATTTTATTGCAAGCTGAAATGCCTAAGCCCATCTGATTCTGCCACATGTAACACTTCCTTCATTGAACAACTCACTCACCTGTGACATGTGCACTGAATGCACTCACACCTCATGAATGAATACCTAATTTCGCAGTGGGAAAGTGGGAAAACTGTTTGAGTTTCCAGGCGGTACTATAGACATCACAAAATCATGCACAGAGTTCTGTGAAGTTCATTACTTTGATGTTTTATTTCACTATATGAAATAAAACATCACCTGTTAAAATTAAAAAGGAAAACATCTGTCTTATAGTCCTTCAAATGTTTGCCTCTTTGAGGTAGGTGTAGCCTACTCTTTGAAGTGTTTTATCTTCCAATTATTTTATCACCTGCAAGTCATTTTAGGCCTATATGATCATGTGAAGCACACATTGTCTATCCAGAAAGCAAGTTCTGTGTTCAGGGCAGGCAAATCTCACTGCTCTTCATACATGCATTATACCTATCTGGCCAGATGAGGGGGCCCCATTTGGTTTCCTGTGGGGGGGCCCTGTTCATTAGTTCATTATTAGCATACCAAACTACTGCACCTCTTTGTTTGTGTGTCCAATTGTGGGAGGCCCTCTTTATATTAAAAAACATTTTTGGTAACACTTTAGATTAGGGTACACATATTCATCATTAACTAGCAGCTTACTAACATGCTAGCCATTTGTCACTTATTAATACCCTATTCTGTATGACCTTATTCTACCCATAATAGACCATTAACTAAGAATTTCTCCAATATAAACTCCTAATTACTGTTAATTCATAGTTAGTAAGTTAGTTGTTGTATATGAATTATAATGCTAATATGCCTTGGTTAGTATGGGGTTTATAAGGCAGAAGTACAACAGGAACAGTTATTCTCCTTCAATAATATTGAAAAAAGATGGTCTATTCATAGGCGCAAAACCCTTAACTGTTGTACTACCACTTTATAAAGCCCTTACTGAGCAAAGCATATTGAGATCACAACTAGCTTACTTTCTATGAGTAACCAGTAATTCGGAGTTTGTATTGGAGAAATTCTAGTGAATGGTTCACTATGGGTAGAATAAGCTCATGTAAAAAAGGTAATAAAAAGTGACTTGTAATGATTAACAAATAGTTAGTATGTTATTAATTAATGTTAATATGCTGCTAGTTAATGGTTAATATGTGTTCCCTAATCTAAAGTGTTACCACATTTTCACAGGATATGTAAAGTTGATTAAAAAATACATTAGACTTTTACACCATTTCTTCAACACGAGTCATTATATGACTGCTTATTTGACTGGGTTAAAACTTAGGGATTTGGCTTCCACGTAGTTTGAATGAGAAGCTCTCAAAGGGATTTTTTGCAAGTTTGGAAATAATGGCTATAGTATATCAGTGTCAGAGAGAAAGCAGAGATGCATCTGACTTGATGTTCCAGTCTCAAAATTCCAGTCTCCAGTTCCAGTCTCAAAGGTGTAAAGCTGTGTGTGTGTGATAAAGGTAGAAGGAACCATGTGTCTTGGAATTTGGACAAAAAGACTCATTTTAACACTTTGCTCAAACTTCACAGTTTAAAATGATTTAAAAATGATACAGATAATTTTTTTTTATTTAAAATGCTTGCTTTCAAACTGAACCCTAAAATAAGTTGGATGGACCCTCTCCTCTTTAAACATGACATTGTCATTTTGTCAAATGATTTAATTATCTGTTAAATGTTTCCTGTGTGGCCTTTAGTATTACTCAACCTTTAGAACCTTGTAAGTATTCAGAATAGACAAATATTTTCCAGCAACAGCAATAAAAGTCCTTTCAACAACTCTTAATGTGTTGTTTGTGCATTTATTTTATCTTTAGCCTAGAAATCTAGACGTACTCTAGTGGTAGCAAACGGTTTTGCCAAGCAGGTACGTCTAGGGCCTCAGTGGCTGTTCTCCCAAGTTTCTCCCAAGAATTTATATTTACATTTACACTTTACACAACATCCCAAGTTTCAAGAATTTGGGTTCTACATTGCAGTTTTGTTGAACTTATGGGATATGGGCAGTGTTGTATAAAGTACCTGAAAGTCCCACCTGAGTAAAAGTATAGATACACTACCAAAAAAATACTTAGAAGAATTACGTAGAAGTTCAAGTCACCCACCAGCATGTCACTCAAGTAAAAGTCTAAAAGGATCTTGTATTTACTGTACTTAAGTACAAGAAGTGATCTATAATTAAATGTACTTAAGTAATGAAAGTAAAAGTACAAGCAGGCTTTAAAAAGTCTGTTGAAAACATGTACAAATTGTACAGATGTATCTTAAAAGATACTGCTACAAAGAACTGTTTCTGTGTTTCAAATTAGAAGATTTTCCCTAATGTTATTTCCTACTTTGTGTCTGTGTACATTTATCCACAGAAATCACTTTTGGAGATGAAAGAAGAAAACCTGGTGCAAATTCAGGAGAAGGAAAGGCAGGTGGAAGAGGTGAAACAGACTCTTGAGTCACTGCAGGTGAACATAGTTGAACATGGTTGCCAGACACTGAACAGTCCTGGTGTTTGTCTTCTTTATAAAATCTCCAGTATGTCCTGTAAAATTCAATTTCAGTATTTTAGTTGTTATGATTTTTTCTTTTCTGTGCTGAAAGACTGGACAAGTTGAAAGGAATGGTTTTGTTCTGCTAGCAAATGGCACCAAAATCAAATGCCTTAAATTCATACACTATGTTAACAGGCCTCTGCTCAGGAAGCTGTTGAAGAAACAGAGAGAATCTTCACTGAGTTGATTAACTTCATGGAGCATAAGCGCTCTGAGGTGACAGAGAAGATCAGAGCTCAGGAGAGGATAGAGGTGAGTCGAGCTGAAGAACTCCTGGAGCAGCTGGAGCTGGAGATCTCTACACTGAAGAATAGAGATGCTGAGATGGAGAACCTCCAGCCAATAGAGGACCCAATTGATTTCATTCAGGTAACATAACCTCCAGTCTGCTCACAAACACAGGGTGAAATCCAAACTGGCTCTGGAATCTTTCTGGAGTTCAGTTACAGCTATGAAGAACCCATTGATTTACAGTACACATATTGACACCTTCCAAAAATAATGCCTGTTTTTTTTTGGAATTACAAAAAAATGTAACTAAAAATCCTTTTTGAGATAATTCAGGCCAAAAAATAATTATTGCCAAAAAAATCCAGGAAGGTGACAATATTTCACCTGATGTTCTCATGATCTAAAATCTCCCTTTGTGTCCTTGTAGGGTTTTAAATCATATGTCTCTGACTCATATGAGGAGTTTACTGAGGTCATATTTGAGCCACAGTTCTCTTTCAGTGAAATGTTGAAATCAGTGACTCCATCTCTGAGAGAGAAAACTAAAGAGTTCCACCAGGAAATAGTTGAAGGTAAGACTCTTAAAGATCACAGGCCCATAAGGCCAGAGTTGGGTTTTCTAGAAGATTCTGAAAAGGGCAGGGACACCCCTGCTCTGGGACGCATAATGGTCGAAAGCAATAGCTTTTAACTTCCGTGCAGGGGCTATTTTAGGGCTATGGTAGATAATTTTGGGCCCCCCCCCCCCCCAAACACTGATTATAATATTAAAATGTTTGCAGGGGCCCCTGTCAGTGCCAGGCCCTTAGAATCATCCTAACTTTTCCTCCACTGGCAGCGTACCTGCTTCCACAAACAGGCAAAACATGAGAATGATGACAACAGGGTGACAGAGAAATTCTCCATCCATCAGACGCTACTCACATATGATTGTCTCTGTTCTTGTTCTAGTCACAGGCTTCATGAAGGGGGACAGGGTCCTATTCAAGACTCCTGAAAGCATTGAAAAGAGATGTGAAATGTACAACTACAGCAGATGTGGGTACAGGCACTATTGCAAAGTGACTGTTGGTGCTGTGGGTGTGGTATCAGGTAAGGCCCTTGGATAATTTCTGTCAGACTATAATGGACCAAAATGATTAAGCTATTAATGACTATTGAAAATTTAAGATATTATCCTTCATTTTCTGTGAGAATATTTTCAACATTACAACTTTAATATAATAGCCTACTGTATAACTCCACTGACACCTCAATCCTTTTAGCTTTGAGAGGGCAAGATTCCATCACCGTTAACTTCCCTGACTGCACTGGCTGGAAGGGGAGTGCATCAAAGCTGGAACTGGTATTTGCAATGAGCTAACATACAAGATCGCTTACATGTTTAGTGACATTTATTTTTGATAATCCAAACCACTGTATCCATCTGGGTGAATGCTTTTCTGGCGCTTTATGTAAGTGCAGTTCTTGCTACAAACTAACTGTTTTTTTTGTAATGTTATAAAACATTATATAACTTATATAACCGGTATTTAAAGTAGACTATTTGCTCTTACTCAGCTTGAGTTTCTGTATTCTTTTTATATTGTGTTCATCATATTGCATCCAATTAATGTGTTTGGCATTGGAAAACTTGCACTTTTAGGCTTTCAATGATCTATTCTCCTTGTTGTTTCTTTAGTTCCTAATATATTAACATTCCTAATAAAGTTCCTAAATTGAATAATTGTTCATCTTTTGTGGTCATTTTATTGAATGTGATATGCAGAAATATGTAATGCAATATGGAAGAAATATGGACATTAGTAGATGTTGTATAGTTTGGAGGTGCACCCGGCTTGCTTCTCTATTTGGTGAACACGTCTCTCCAACTCTTGTACACCCTTAATGTGGACAGTATTAAGCAGATAAAATGAATACTGTTATCTGTTTAGTCCTGTCAGTTGAATATCTTGACTGCCCCTTGCACAGCCACGTATTCTTGGACTCTTTCAAAAAAGTGTTCTATCATGTTCTAGAACTCATCAGTGCTTAGTTTATTAATCTGCTCTTCTAACCTATTGGTGCCCAAATATAAGCTATACAAATTATATTATTATTCTTTGAATGTTTGCTGTGTGTTTGCAAATAAGTGTGTGTGTAAATAAATTCAATTCAATTCAATTCAGTTTTATTTACACAGCGCCTTTTACAATAATATTGTCTCGTGGCGCTTCACAGAAGAAGCACCCAAGAGCAACAGGGGCAAGTAAATAAGTCTTAATGTTTTGCACTCACAGAAACAGTTAGAATCAAAATCACAGACCAATTTCCAGTAAGTGCACCATAACAGCCACAAAATACTACAGATGTTATAGTTATAATTAGACATATTTTACTGATTGCCCTACATGTTGATTTTGTTTCACTGAATCAGCTATCTCTTATTTTAACGTCTGTGCCTTTAAGGTTTGTGTCCACACAGAAGCAGGAAGAATCACAAACTCTCTCCTACTTCTGGTGAAACGAAACCTGTGTAGAATTCTCTGAGGCCACTCGGGTGTCTGTATTAGAGGAAGAAATGGCGAGTGCTTCAATGTTTCAGGATGAGTTCAACTGTTCTATCTGTCTGGATCTACTAAAGGACCCAGTAACTGTTCCCTGTGGACACAGTTTCTGTTTTAAGTGCATTACTGGCTGCTGGGATCTGGAAGACCAGAAGGGTGTTTACAGCTGCCCACAGTGCAGACAGACCTTTAGCCCCAGGCCCATTCTAGGTAGAAATACAATGATGGCTGATATGCTGGAAAAGCTGAAGAAGACTGAACTCCGATCTGATGCCTCGTTTCCTTCTGATGTGGAACTAGGTGATGTGGAGTGTGATTTCTGCACTGGGAAGAAACACAAGGCCATTAAATCGTGTCTGTCATGTCTGCTTTCATACTGTGAGCTTCATATCCAGCCTCACTATGAGGTGTCTCGTCTAAGCAAACACAAGCTGGTTAATGCCACCTCACAGCTACAGGAGAGAATCTGCTCTCAACATGACCGGATCATTGAGTTATTTTGTCGTGAAGATCAGAAGTTAATCTGTATGCTGTGTTCTATGGATGACCACAGTGGACATAAAACTGTCTCAGCTGCTGCAGAACGGATTAAGAAGCAGGTTGGTCATGCCTCTCATTCTCACATATGCTCTCTCACACACTGACATTGCTGATGGTAGGGTAGGAGTATGACCCCTTTGTTGGTTATAGATGAAATGACAAAATAGCTGTTATGTTGTAAATTGAAAACAGGGAGAATAACTATGTTGCAGTACTTTGCCATCACTCATATTAGTGCCATTGCCTCTCTCAGATAGAGTGGTTTGCTTACATTATTTTTTTTTATGTTTATGTTTATGTTTATGTAGTGATGAACAACATGAGTGAAGAAATCACACTTTGATCAATTATTCTGCTCATGAACATGCTTTTTGTATATAAAAGTGTTTGATTTTTGTGTATTTGTCCACAGGAAACGCTTCTGGAAATGAAGGAAAGTAACCCAGTGCTCATCCAGCAGAAGGAGCAGGACGTGGAGGAGGTCAAACAGAATCTGAAGTCACTACAGGTGAGTGTGTGTGAATGTTTTTCATTTGAATGACACTGTATGCAAGTGTGAATCCATTCAAACAGTATGAGTGATTATGAGTTTCTCCTACAAGTGTTCACATGTGTCATCTGAAGATATCTCGGTTTCATGTGTACCTGCAGCACAAACATTTAATATGAGTGTGAATGTGTTTCACATGTGTCTATGAGTTTTACCATTTAACTTGCATATGATGATGTGTGTTTTCCCATGGGTCTGCATGAACGTTTCACATGTAAATGGCTCATGGACCCTCATAGTTTTTGCTCCATATCAACCTTAATTGAACATTTTGGGTGCTTTAAAATTTGTATATTGTCTTATCCAAGAGAGTCGATTCTGCTTTCTCTTTTTTTTTCTTTTGTTGTAAGCATTCATCTCTCATCTCAAGATGGCCAATTCTTTACAGTGGTTAAAAACAAGATGATTGAGGCAAGTTTCTCCCACCAGGCCTCTACCCAGAAAGCTGTTGAGGACACAGAGAAGATCTTCACTGAGCTGATCAGCTTCTTGGAGCAAAAGCGCTCTGAGATGAAAGAGATGATCAGAGCTCAGGAGAGGACAGAGGAGAGTCGAGCTGAAGAACTCCTGGAGCAGCTGGAGCTGGAGATTACTAAACTGAAGAGCAGAGATGCTGAGATGGAGAAACTTCAGGCAATTGAGGATCCCGTTGATTTTCTGCAGGTAACAGTGCTAGAATATGTTCTGGTTGCCAGGCTTGTTCTCTGTGATGTGCTGATCCTTGCTGTTGTGTACTTCCAGCCTAACACATATGACTTATTGAAATCAGTAGGGTAAATGAGCCCTGTCCATGGCAGACGTAAAACGTCCCAGAAGGAGTTTCATTCAGGATGGTTACTCTTTTCCAATATACATCTATTGTTGTGAAGTATGGTAGGCTAGATTGATATTAGGCATAGCTGGCCTATTTTTGTAGTTATACTAGTTTACTATTCAAAGTATGCCTGACTGGTAAGCTCTCTGTGTTCCTCGCCAGTTTATGGTTCATTTCATAGTTAGCTCATAGCTAATAGTCTCATTACAATTGTTTACCAATGTAAAAGCTATGGAGTTACATTTGTGCCTCTTTTCATGCAGATGAACAATTTGAGTGCAGAAAAATATTTTTAAGCAAGCACACAAATTATATTTCAAGGAAAAATTAAACTTGAGCACAAAGAATTTATAATTGAGCAAACATGAATATATTCTATGCTCCACAAATGTTTTTATTTGTAATTGAGCAAACATGAATATATTCTATGCTCCACAAATGTTATTGGACGTTTGCTAAGATCAATATGTATGTGCAGAACCCTTCCTTCAGTTTTACTCTACGTTTGCTAAGATCAATATGTATGTGCAGAACCCTTCCTTGCTCGCACAACTTGACCAGTGCGCTTGCTCACAAACTGTAGAAAGCATTACATTTGTGCCACAGTTGTCAACCAATCAGAAAATTCAGGGGAGGTAAATTCTCATTGGCTGCTGAAGTCTAGGGCGGAAAGCCTCGCGTCTCAAATCTAAATGCTACTATTTTGAGGGTGAAAATGTAAGCCCTTGCAATGCAGACTAAGCTTACCATGAATGTTATGAATAAAATTTTTACCATGCAAAATATCAACAACATCAATTCTTGGTAAAAGAAGGTGACATTAGTTTCAAGAGACATACTTATGGTATGTGTATGGTATGTGTATGGTAACATAAGTCACTAGGTTACAATGCTGTAAGTTAAATTACATGACTTGTAAGTTCAACTTAACAGTCTATACTGTTTCTGTCCTACTTTACTTCATTTTCTGGTCAAATACTTACGGATGGTTAGTGTGATATGAACACTGTCCACTGTGATATGAACACTTGCTGGTTGCTGCAAGTTATCTTGAACAGCTACCTGATATGGCATTAACAACTGCTAGCTAGTGTCAATGCTAACAATATTAGAAGTAAGACAACAGAGTTTCTGTGAAACGCACATTTTTTTTATGTTTTAAATGCTAGTTTATTGTCTATACGCATTAGTTGCAACCAGGTGATAAGTGGGATAACGTCATTTGAGGTGTCCTGAAAACGGATGTCCGTTCTTTGCCCTCACCTCTTTATAGCACATTTTTATCTAAGAGTGGAGTCTGTATGGTTCAGTATGTTCTGTATGATCTTTACCTTTGCTTCTCTGTAGGGTTTCCAGTCATGCTTCTCATATGATGCTCAGACCCTTTCAAGGAATGCTTTTAATCCGCAGTTCTCCTTTAGTGAAGTGATGACATCAGTGGCTTCATCTCTGAGAGAAAAAACAAAAGAGTTCCACCAGGAAATACTAAAAGGTATTTTTTTTTACAATAATGTCACAGACCAATGGTCCATTGGTCCATTCAAACAAGCAGTTTTATGTCTGTTTGCAAACAGTTTTATATCCAGTTATTATTTTATATCCAATAACCAATGTTCCCTGAAATGTTTTCAACACTGAGCAAATTTTAATTTGTCTGAGCAGCATGATTCGGCATTATGAGCTTTTGTGGTCGTGCGATGATGATAACTTATAATTGGCCAATATTAATTTATCCAGCTGTTTGGTATTTGGTTGGTAATTGACAAAATTGGGCCTACATCATGTTTGGAAATAACCTCCATGAGGTGCATCAGGGCACCATTGAGTTGCCTGCTCAATCTTAAGCTTGAATTCGGAAGAATGAAAAGACTAATCAGTGATATGAAAAAAAATACAATGTTTGAGACAGGCAGGGGGAAAAGAAGTGGCGTATATATGTTATATCACCAGTCCTCTGGCCTTGGATTGTTGGGTATTTTGTCAAGAGAAGAGTTTTCAGTGAAGAGTGATTTTGAAATTCCACCCGGACACATTTTTAGATCGCAAAAAGAAGTCATGTTTGGGTAAAAGAGGACGTCTGGTAACCCTAAAAAAAAAGATCCCACTCTCAGTCTTGTTCCCTCTTTTCAATCACATTGCCAGCTGTAGCAGTTTACATGACGTGTCACGTGATGTCACTTTTTTCCTGAAATCATTTTGTGCACAAACTTTCAGTACAGCCATGTGAAATACCCTGCACGGCCATGCACGCACGCAGCTTAGAAGGCGCTGATAACGGAGGTACAATCCTGTTTCGCTGGCTCACCACTCAAATTGAACACAAAACCTTTTAAGTATATAAGTTGACATAAAATAAACATGCTTGCTCCAGAAAATGTTTTTGTTTTTGAATTCCCAGAATACAGAAATTACAAAATGTGCTCAAAATCCATAGGCTGGAAGAACAATAGCCCAGAGACAGATGGTGGGACAAATTTAATACAAGTTCACAGTAAACAACAAAAGTACAGAAAAGAGCATACAACCATTCACATATATTGCTACTTGTTCATCGCGTGCCGTTTTCTTGCTGACATACACTCGCTTGTGGGCTCGTTACTAAAGTATCGAAGGGAAACACAAGCTATAATCACACACCCGTGAATAGGGTTATGTTTACATTGCTTACAGTTCACTCGCTTGTCATTTAGTTTGTTTCCGTTTTGTCTCGAATGACAAATCTCTAGAGAATTCACTTTTTTAGTTAACTATCAATCGGTGCTATCCTCCATATTGGTAATCACTTCACTCACAACACTGAAAGTTAAAATAATTTTATCTCGGTACCCACCCACATCGCATCTCTAGTTGTCACTCGCCTATTACTGCCACTGTATCACTCAGACACATTCACATTCTGTTGTCTTTCATAGCACAGCAATGTATGTGAATGGGGTTTAAAGCAGGAATCAAATTGTACAAACTACCACATGCGTGTCACCTAACATGAAAACGAAAAACATGACCATGCTGAGACTTTGAAGTGACAATGTGGTGAGCTGGTTGGCATGGGTTTTTACCTTAGGTGATCCTACAGGTAGGGCCTTAATATGAAACTAGCATCAAACAGGTGAGAGCAGTATGAAACTGGGTATTTGTTTTATTCAGACCCTATTCACACATTATGCCTCCTCTGCTTCTCTAGTGGCAGGCTTCATGGTCGGGGACACAGTCAAACTCAGGGTGCCGGAGACAGTTATCAAGACTTGCCAATATGTTGGCAATATGTGGCGTGCACACAATAATATGAGCACAACTATAGTGTACTTGTCAGTGGTGTGTTTGCGGTAACAGGTAAGGCCCTAATAGAATTTTACCTGTATACATCACTATATACTGTGTTAATTCATGTCCACATTCATTCATGTGGACATAGCCTATAAAATGAAATGTTCAATCTATTCAAATCTAAAAATCTCTACATATGATCCTCAGCTTTGACAGGGCCAAATAATATGACTGTCAATTTCCCTGACCACCCTGGCTGGAACGGAAGTCCATCACAGCTGGAACTGGTATTCACAGTGAATTAAGGTTCAGGATCATCAACATGCTCATTTTCTGAGTTTTTTTTCTAGTCCAACCAAAGCATACTATCCCTCTGTGAGAACACTTAAGTAAAGTATTTTTAAGCAACTTATGCATGTTTATATATGTAAAAGTTCTTCCTTGAATTGCTTTTTAATGTTGATTTTATTTTATTTTAATGTTGGTTTTATTTTATTTTAATGTATGATTTTATTTAACCTGATCCTGATCAGCACAATGAAGAGTAAATGACAGGAGATTCCTACAGGCGGACCATTCAGTTTGACTTTCTGTTTTAGTGAAAGATACCATGATGTAATTGGATGTGGATATAAAATGAGAAAATGATATGCCTGTAGCCTTCAAAATTATTGTTTGTTTATATATTCTTTCTCTAGACTAGAGTACAAAATTCATCTTTATCAGGTTACCATGGCAAACCAGATTGACTGGTAATGGAAGCCAGAATAATGGTAAGATTTTATTGCAAGCTGAAATGCCTGAGCCCATCTGATTCTGCCACATGTAACACTTCCTTCATTGAACAACTCACTCACCTGTGACATGTGCACTGAATGCACTCACACCTCATGAATGAATACCTAATTTCGCAAGATTTTAGAAAGTGGGAAAACTGTTTGAGTTTCCAGGCGGTACTATAGACATCACAAAATCATGCACAGAGTTCTGTGAAGTTCATTACTTTGATGTTTTATTTCACTATATGAAATAAAACATCACCTGTTAAAATTAAAAAGGAAAACATCTGTCTTATAGTCCTTCAAGTTTGCCTCTTTGAGGTAGGTGTAGCCTACTTGTGTTTTATCTATTATTTTATCAGAAATTTTAGCAAGTCATGTGAAGCACACATTGTCTATCCAGAAAGCAAGTTCTGTGTTCAGGGCAGGCAAATCTCACTGCTCTTCATACATGCATTATACCTATCTGGCCAGATGAGGGGGCCCCATTTGGTTTCCTGCGGGGGGGCCCTGTTCATTAGTTCATTATTAGCATACCAAACTACTGCACCTCTTTGTTTGTGTGTCCAATTGTGGGAGGCCCTCTTTATATTAAAAAACATTTTTGGTAACACTTTAGATTAGGGTACACATATTCATCATTAACTAGCAGCTTACTAACATGCTAGCCATTTGTCACTTATTAATACCCTATTCTGTATGACCTTATTCTACCCATAATAGACCATTAACTAAGAATTTCTCCACTATAAACTCCTAATTACTGTTAATTCATAGTTAGTAAGTTAGTTGTTGTATATGAATTATAATGCTAATATGCCTTGGTTAGTATTGGGTTTATAAGGCAGAAGTACAACAGGAACAGTTAATCTCCTTCAATAATATTGAAAAAGATGGTATATTCATAGGAGCAAAACCCTTAACTGTTGTACTACCACTTTATAAAGCCCTTACTGAGCAAAGCATATTGAGATCACAACTAGCTTACTTTCTATGAGTAACCAGTAATTCAGAGTTTGTATGGAGAAATTCTAGTGAATGGTTCACTAGGGGTAGAATAAGCTCATGTCAAAAAGGTAATAAACAGTGACTTGGAATGATTAACACATAGTTAGTATGTTATTAATTAATGTTAATATGCTGCTAGTTAATGGTTAATATGTGTTCCCTAATCTAAAGTGTTACCACATTTTCACAGGATATGTAAAGTTGATTAAAAAATACATTAGACTTTTACACCATTTCTTCAACACGAGTCATTATATGACTGCTTATTTGACTGGGTTAAAACTTAGGGATTTGGCTTCCACGTAGTTTGAATGAGAAGCTCTCAAAGGGATTTTTTGCAAGTTTGGAAATAATGGCTATAGTATATCAGTGTCAGAGAGAAAGCAGAGATGCATCTGACTTGATTAAATCAGTTCCAGTCTCAAAGGTGTAAAGCTGTGTGTGTGTGATAAAGGTAGAAGGAACCATGTGTCTTGGAATTTGGACAAAAAGACTCATTTTAACACTTTGCTCAAACTTCACAGTTTAAAATGATTTAAAAATGATACAGATAATTTTTTTTCATACATTTGTCATAGTAGCACCAGTGATTTCTTTTTTTTTTGCTTGTTTTCAGATTTATTTGAGAGGGTGACCTGTCACTAAACAAAGCCCAAATTGTGGTGTGTGCTGTGTTGATCGACTTAGTTGCATACAGTTGTGGGGTTCTTTTCATTTTTGTCCAACCTGCTACTTACCTCCTTGATAGCACAATGCAGGCCTAATTTTATGACTTTTGGTATTTGATTGAAATTGACGTACATGCCTACCTGTGGTGTGCCAGTTTCTCACATGTCTGTTTATTATGTCTGTATGCACCCTCATAGATGCTTGCTTTCAAACTGAACCCTAAAATAAGTTGGATGGACCCTCTCCTCTTTAAACATGACATTGTCATTTTGTCAAATGATTTAATTATCTGTTAAATGTTTCCTGTGTTACCTTTGCTATTACTCAACCTTGTATGTAGTATTCAAAATAGATAAATATTTTCCCAAAAGCGATAAAAGTCCTTTGTTTCAACAACTCTTAATGTGTTGTTTGTGCATTTATTTTATCTTTAGCCTAGAAATCTAGATGTACTCTAGCGCTAGCAAATGGTTTTGCTAAGCAGGTATGTCTAGAAACAAGCCATAGGGCCTCAGTAGCTGTTCTCCCAAGTTTGGTGGGACCAATCACATCGCTCTATCCTTATAGAGAGTCGCTGGACATAGCCTTATCAGGCTATTTTATCTTGCATTTATATTTACATTTACACTTTACACAACATCCCAAGTTTCAAGAATTTGGGTTCTACATTGCAGTTTTGTTGAACTTATGGGATATGGGCAGTGTTGTATAAAGTACCTGAAAGTCCCACCTGAGTAAAAGTATAGATACACTACCAAAAAAATACTTAGAAGAATTACGTAGAAGTTCAAGTCACCCACCAGCATGTCACTCAAGTAAAAGTCTAAAAAGGATCTTGTATTTACTGTACTTAAGTACAAGAAGTGATCTATAATTAAATGTACTTAAGTAATGAAAGTAAAAGTACAAGCAGGCTTTAAAAAGTCTGTTGAAAACATGTACATGTACACTCGTCCAATGACAAGTCAGCTTCTCTTTGCTGGTCACTCAGTCGACCCCAAATTTAATTTCATCTGATATGAATGTTGTAATAAATTTAGTGGAGTAAAATTGCAATTATGTGTAATGTAATGAAGTAAATGTAAGCTGACATATTTTACAACTCAAGTACAGTATAGATGCTCCAAAACATACTTAAGTACAGCAGTGAAGTATTTATACTTAGTTCCTATACATCTCTAGATATGGAAACAGAGTCTGTATGACTTTCCTGAATTTTGCTCTGTGCCTTTAAAGTTTGTGTAGACACAAATACAGGAACCATGTTAAAGTCACTTCCACTTCTGATGAAATGAAACTCTTCTAAATATCATAGTAGCCACCACACGTGTGTCTGTATTAGAAAGAGAAATGGCAAGTGTTTCAGTGTGTCAGGATGATTTGAACTGCCCAATCTGTCTGGATCTACTGAAGGATCCTGTAACTATTCCTTGTGGACACAGTTTTTGTCTGAAGTGCATTACAGGATGCTGGGAAGATGATCAGAAGGCTGTCTACAGCTGCCCCCAGTGCAGAGAGACTTTCACTCCTAGACCTATTCTACGCAGAAACACAGTGATGGCTGACATGCTGGAAAAGCTACAGAAAACTGAACTCCAGTCTCATGCTATTAGCTATGCAAGACAAGATGTGGAGTGTGATTTCTGCCCTGAGGAAAAAAACAAAGGCATCAAGTCGTGTCTAACATGCATGGGATCTTACTGTGAGGTTCACATCCAGCCACATTATGAAGTGGCCTGTCTGAAAAGGCACATTCTAGTGAATGTAACTCAGATACAGGAGAGAATTTGTTCACAGCATAACAAGATCATCGAGGTGTTTTGTCGCTCAGGCGATGAGTTGATCTGTATACTCTGCTCAATGGATGACCATGACGGACATAAAACTGTCTCAGCAATAGCAGAACGGATCGAAAAGCAGGTTAGTCCTTACTACCTCATAGATTAAACATTTGTTGGGCTGAAGTGACAGTACAGCATCAATAAGAAGACATATTTAACAAAATATTTGGAGATTGCCAACAGAAAGCTGGAAAATCTAATTGATTGCCAAATATCTTAAAAGATACTGCTACAAAGAACTGTTTCTGTGTTTCAAATTAGAAGATTTTCCTAAAGTTATTTCCTACTTTGTGTCTGTGCACATTTATCCACAGAAATCACTTTTGGAGATGAAAGAAGAAAACCTGGTGCAAATTCAGGAGAAGGAAAGGCAGGTGGAAGAGGTGAAACAGACTCTTGAGTCACTGCAGGTGAACATAGTTGAACATGGTTGCCAGACACTGAACAGTCCTGGTGTTTGTCTTCTTTATAAAATCTCCAGTATGTCCTGTAAAATTCAATTTCAGTATTTTAGTTGTTATGATTTTTTCTTTTCTGTGCTGAAAGACTGGACAAGTTGAAAGGAATGGTTTTGTTCTGCTAGCAAATGGCACCAAAATCAAATGCCTTAAATTCATACACTATGTTAACAGGCCACTGCTCAGGAAGCTGTTGAAGAAACAGAGAGAATCTTCACTGAGTTGATTAACTTCATGGAGCATAAGCGCTCTGAGGTGACAGAGAAGATCAGAGCTCAGGAGAGGACAGAGGTGAGTCGAGCTGAAGAACTCCTGGAGCAGCTGGAGCTGGAGATCTCTACACTGAAGAATAGAGATGCTGAGATGGAGAACCTCCAGCCAATAGAGGACCCAATTGATTTCATTCAGGTAACATAACCTCCAGTCTGCTCACAAACACAGGGTGAAATCCAAACTGGCTCTGGAATCTTTCTGGAGTTCAGTTACAGCTATGAAGAACCCATTGATTTACAGTACACATATTGACACCTTCCAAAAATAATGTCTGTTTTTTTGGAATTACAAAAAATGTAACTAAAAATCCTTTTTGAGATAATTCAGGCCAAAAATAATTATTGCCAAAAAAATCCAGGAAGGTGACAATATTTCACCTGATGTTCTCATGATCTAAAATCTCCTTTGTGTCCTTGTAGGGTTTTAAATCATATGTCTCTGACTCATATGAGGAGTTTACTGAGGTCATATTTGAGCCACAGTTCTCTTTCAGTGAAATGTTGAAATCAGTGACTCCATCTCTGAGAGAGAAAACTAAAGAGTTCCACCAGGAAATAGTTGAAGGTAAGACTCTTAAAGATCACAGGCCCATAAGGCCAGAGTTGGGTTTTCTAGAAGATTCTGAAAAGGGCAGGGACACCCCTGCTCTGGGACGCATAATGGTCGAAAGCAATAGCTTTTAACTTCCGTGCAGGGGCTATTTTAGGGCTATGGTAGATAATTTTGCCCCGAAACACTGATTATAATATTAAAATGTTTGCAGGGGCCCTGTCAGTGCCAGGCCCTTAGAATCATCCTAACTTTTCCTCCACTGGCAGCGTACCTGCTTCCACAAACAGGCAAAACATGAGAATGATGACAACAGGGTGACAGAGAAATTCTCCATCCATCAGACGCTACTCACATATGATTGTCTCTGTTCTTGTTCTAGTCACAGGCTTCATGAAGGGGGACAGGGTCCTATTCAAGACTCCTGAAAGCATTGAAAAGAGATGTGAAATGTACAACTACAGCAGATGTGGGTACAGGCACTATTGCAAAGTGACTGTTGGTGCTGTGGGTGTGGTATCAGGTAAGGCCCTTGGATAATTTCTGTCAGACTATAATGGACCAAAATGATTAAGCTATTAATGACTATTGAAAATTTAAGATATTATCCTTCATTTTCTGTGAGAATATTTTCAACATTACAACTTTAATATAATAGCCTACTGTATAACTCCACTGACACCTCAATCCTTTTAGCTTTGAGAGGGCAAGATTCCATCACCGTTAACTTCCCTGACTGCACTGGCTGGAAGGGGAGTGCATCAAAGCTGGAACTGGTATTTGCAATGAGCTAACATACAAGATCGCTTACATGTTTAGTGACATTTATTTTTGATAATCCAAACCACTGTATCCATCTGGGTGAATGCTTTTCTGGCGCTTTATGTAAGTGCAGTTCTTGCTACAAACTAACTGTTTTTTTTGTAATGTTATAAAACATTATATAACTTATATAACCGGTATTTAAAGTAGACTATTTGCTCTTACTCAGCTTGAGTTTCTGTATTCTTTTTATATTGTGTTCATCATATTGCATCCAATTAATGTGTTTGGCATTGGAAAACTTGCACTTTTAGGCTTTCAATGATCTATTCTCCTTGTTGTTTCTTTAGTTCCTAATATATTAACATTCCTAATAAAGTTCCTAAATTGAATAATTGTTCATCTTTTGTGGTCATTTTATTGAATGTGATATGCAGAAATATGTAATGCAATATGGAAGAAATATGGACATTAGTAGATGTTGTATAGTTTGGAGGTGCACCCGGCTTGCTTCTCTATTTGGTGAACACGTCTCTCCAACTCTTGTACACCCTTAATGTGGACAGTATTAAGCAGATAAAATGAATACTGTTATCTGTTTAGTCCTGTCAGTTGAATATCTTGACTGCCCCTTGCACAGCCACGTATTCTTGGACTCTTTCAAAAAAGTGTTCTATCATGTTCTAGAACTCATCAGTGCTTAGTTTATTAATCTGCTCTTCTAACCTATTGGTGCCCAAATATAAGCTATACAAATTATATTATTATTCTTTGAATGTTTGCTGTGTGTTTGCAAATAAGTGTGTGTGTAAATAAATTCAATTCAATTCAATTCAGTTTTATTTACACAGCGCCTTTACAATAATATTGTCTCGTGCGCTTCACAGAAGAAGCACCCAAGAGCAACAGGGTCAAGTAAATAAGTCTTAATGTTTTGCACTCACAGAAACAGTTAGAATCAAAATCACAGACCAATTTCCAGTAAGTGCACCATAACAGCCACAAAATACTACAGATGTTATAGTTATAATTAGACATATTTTACTGATTGCCCTACATGTTGATTTTGTTTCACTGAATCAGCTATCTCTTATTTTAACGTCTGTGCCTTTAAGGTTTGTGTCCACACAGAAGCAGGAAGAATCACAAACTCTCTCCTACTTCTGGTGAAACGAAACCTGTGTAGAATTCTCTGAGGCCACTCGGGTGTCTGTATTAGAGGAAGAAATGGCGAGTGCTTCAATGTTTCAGGATGAGTTCAACTGTTCTATCTGTCTGGATCTACTAAAGGACCCAGTAACTGTTCCCTGTGGACACAGTTTCTGTTTTAAGTGCATTACTGGCTGCTGGGATCTGGAAGACCAGAAGGGTGTTTACAGCTGCCCACAGTGCAGACAGACCTTTAGCCCCAGGCCCATTCTAGGTAGAAATACAATGATGGCTGATATGCTGGAAAAGCTGAAGAAGACTGAACTCCGATCTGATGCCTCGTTTCCTTCTGATGTGGAACTAGGTGATGTGGAGTGTGATTTCTGCACTGGGAAGAAACACAAGGCCATTAAATCGTGTCTGTCATGTCTGCTTTCATACTGTGAGCTTCATATCCAGCCTCACTATGAGGTGTCTCGTCTAAGCAAACACAAGCTGGTTAATGCCACCTCACAGCTACAGGAGAGAATCTGCTCTCAACATGACCGGATCATTGAGTTATTTTGTCGTGAAGATCAGAAGTTAATCTGTATGCTGTGTTCTATGGATGACCACAGTGGACATAAAACTGTCTCAGCTGCTGCAGAACGGATTAAGAAGCAGGTTGGTCATGCCTCTCATTCTCACATATGCTCTCTCACACACTGACATTGCTGATGGTAGGAGTATGACCCCTTTGTTGGTTATAGATGAAATGACAAAATAGCTGTTATGTTGTAAATTGAAAACAGGGAGAATAACTATGTTGCAGTACTTTGCCATCACTCATATTAGTGCCATTGCCTCTCTCAGATAGAGTGGTTTGCTTACATTATTTTTTTTTATGTTTATGTTTATGTTTATGTTTATGCATTTAGCAGACGCTTTTATCCAAAGCGACTTACAATTTTGTCAACTATCAATTGTTCAGGGCCAGTCTCCCCTAGAGCAACTTAGGGTTAAGTGCCTTGCTCGAGGGCACAGCAGTGGCAGCTGGGATTTGATCCCACAACTTTTCATGCTACTTGCACACTAGCCAGGTTTTTAATGAATTGAAAACTGGTAGATTACTCTTAAGCTTAGATTAGTGATGAACAACATGAGTGAAGAAATCACACTTTGATCAATTATTCTGCTCATGAACATGCTTTTTGTATATAAAAGTGTTTGATTTTTGTGTATTTGTCCACAGGAAACGCTTCTGGAAATGAAGGAAAGTAACCCAGTGCTCATCCAGCAGAAGGAGCAGGACGTGGAGGAGGTCAAAGAGAATCTGAAGTCACTACAGGTGAGTGTGTGTGAATGTTTTTCATTTGAATGACACTGTATGCAAGTGTGAATACATTCAAACAGTATGAGTGATTATGAGTTTCTCCTACAAGTGTTCACATGTGTCATCTGAAGATATCTCAGTTTCATGTGTACCTGCAGCACAAACATTTAATATGAGTGTGAATGTGTTTCACATGTGTCTATGAGTTTTACCATTTAACTTGCATATGATGATGTGTGTTTTCCCATGGGTCTGCATGAACGTTTCACATGTAAATGGCTCATGGACCCTCATAGTTTTTGCTCCATATCAACCTTAATGGAACATTTTGGGTGCTTTAAAATTTGTATATTTTCTTATCCAAGAGAGTCGATTCTGCTTTCTCTTTTTTTTCTTTTGTTGTAAGCATTCATCTCTCATCTCAAGATGGCCAATTCTTTACAGTGGTTAAAAACAAGATGATTGAGGCAAGTTTCTCCCACCAGGCCTCTACCCAGAAAGCTGTTGAGGACACAGAGAAGATCTTCACTGAGCTGATCAGCTTCTTGGAGCAAAAGCGCTCTGAGATGAAAGAGATGATCAGAGCTCAGGAGAGGACAGAGGTGAGTCGAGCTGAAGAACTCCTGGAGCAGCTGGAGCTGGAGATTACTAAACTGAAGAGCAGAGATGCTGAGATGGAGAAACTTCAGGCAATTGAGGATCCCGTTGATTTTCTGCAGGTAACAGTGCTAGAATATGTTCTGGTTGCCAGGCTTGTTCTCTGTGATGTGCTGATCCTTGCTGTTGTGTACTTCCAGCCTAACACATATGACTTATTGAAATCAGTAGGGTAAATGAGCCCTGTCCATGGCAGACGTAAAACGTCCCAGAAGGAGTTTCATTCAGGATGGTTACTCTTTTCCAATATACATCTATTGTTGTGAAGTATGGTAGGCTAGATTGATATTAGGCATAGCTGGCCTATTTTTGTAGTTATTCTAGTTTACTATTCAAAGTATGCCTGACTGGTAAGCTCTCTGTGTTCCTCGCCAGTTTATGGTTCATTTCATAGTTAGCTCATAGCTAATAGTCTCATTACAATTGTTTACCAATGTAAAAGCTATGGAGTTACATTTGTGCCTCTTTTCATGCAGATGAACAATTTGAGTGCAGAAAAATATTTTTTAAGCAAGCACACAAATTATATTTCAAGGAAAAATTAAACTTGAGCACAAAGAATTTATAATTGAGCAAACATTAATATATTCTATGCTCCACAAATGATTTTATTTGTAATTGAGCAAACATTAATATATTCTATGCTCCACAAATGTTATTGGACGTTTGCTAAGATCAATATGTATGTGCAGAACCCTTCCTTCAGTTTTACTCTACGTGCTCACATTAACTGTTCCTTTGTGCGCAGCATGCTCGCACAACTTGACCAGTGCCCTTGCTCACAAACTGTAGAAAGCATTACATTTGTGCCACAGTTGTCAACCAATCAGAAAATTCAGGGGAGGTAAATTCTCATTGGCTGCGGAAGTCTAGGGCGGAAAGCCTCGCGTCTCAAATCTAAATGCTACTATTTTGAGGGTGAAAATGTAAGCCCTTGCAATGCAGACTAAGCTTACCATGAATGTTATGAATAAAATTTTTACCATGCAAAATATCAACAACATCAATTCTTGGTAAAAGAAGGTGACATTAGTTTCAAGAGACATACTTACAGTGTATGGTAACATAAGTCACTAGGTTACAATGCTGTAAGTTAAATTACATGACTTGTAAGTTCAACTTAACAGTCTATACTGTTTCTGTCCTACTTTACTTCATTTTCTGGTCAAATACTTACGGATGGTTAGTGTGATATGAACACTGTCCACTGTGATATGAACACTTGCTGGTTGCTGCAAGTTATCTTGAATAGCTACCTGATATGGCATTAACAACTGCTAGCTAGTGTCAATGCTAACAATATTAGAAGTAAGACAACAGAGTTTCTGTGAAATGCACATTTCTTTTATGTTTTAAATGCTAGTTTATTGTCTATATGCATTAGTTGCAACCAGGTGATAAGTGGGATAACGTCATTTGAGGTGTCCTGAAAACAGATGTCCGTTTTTTGCCCTCGCCTCTTTATAGCACATTTTTATCTAAGAGTGGAGTCTGTATGGTTCAGTATGTTCTGTATGATCTTTACATTTGCTTCTCTGTAGGGTTTCCAGTCATCCTTCTCATATGATGCTCAGACCCTTTCAAGGAATACTTTTAATCCTCAGTTCTCCTTTAGTGAAGTGATGACATCAGTGGCTCCATCTCTGAGAGAAAAAACAAAAGAGTTCCACCAGGAAATACTAAAAGGTATTTTTTTTTTACAATAATGTCACAGACCAATGGTCCATTGGTCCATTCAAACGAGCAGTTTTATGTCTGTTCGCAAACAGTTTTATATCCAGTTATTATTTTATATCCAATAACCAATGTTCCCTGAAATGTTTTCAACACTGAGCAAATTTTAATTTGTCTGAGCAGCATGATTCGGCATTATGAGCTTTTGTGGCCGTGCGATGATGATAACTTATAATTGGCCAATATTAATTTATCCAGCTGTTTGGTATTTGGTTGGTAATTGACAAAATTGGGCCTACATCTTGTTTGGAAATACCCTCCATGAGGTGCATCAGGGCACCATTGAGTTGCCTGCTGAATCTTAAGCTTGAATTCGGAAGAATGAAAAGACTAATCAGTGATATGAAAAAAAAATACAATGTTTGAGACAGGCAGGGGGAAAAGAAGTGCCGTATATATGTTATATCACCAGTCCTCTGGCCTTGGATTGTTGGGTATTTTTTCAAGAGAAGAGTTTTCAGTGAAGAGTGATTTTGAAATTCCACCCGGACACATTTTTAGATCGCAAAAAGAAGTCATGTTTGGGTAAAAGAGGACGTCTGGTAACCCTAAAAAAAAAGATCCCACTCTCAGTCTTGTTCCCTCTTTTCAATCACATTGCCAGCTGTAGCAGTTTACATGACGTGTCACGTGATGTCACTTTTTTCCTGAAATCATTTTGTGCACAAACTTTCAGTACAGCCATGTGAAATACCCTGCACGGCCATGCACGCACGCAGCTTAGAAGGCGCTGATAACGGAGGTACAATCCTGTTTCGCTGGCTCACCACTCAAATTGAACACAAAACCTTTTAAGTATATAAGTTGACATAAAATAAACATGCTTGCTCCAGAAAATGTTTTTGTTTTTGAATTCCCAGAATACAGAAATTACAATACATGTGCTCAAAATCCATAGGCTGGAAGAACAATAGCCCAGAGACAGATGGTGGGACAAATTTAATACAAGTTCACAGTAAACAGTACAGAAAAGAGCATACGACCATTCACATATATTGCTACTTGTTCATCGCGTGCCGTTTTCTTGCTGACATACACTCGCTTGTGGGCTCGTTACTAAAGTATCGAAGGGAAACACAAGCTATAATCACACACCCGTGAATAGGGTTATGTTTACATTGCTTACAGTTCACTCGCTTGTCATTTAGTTTGTTTCCGTTTTGTCTCGAATGGCAAATCTCTAGAGAATTCACTTTTTTAGTTAACTATCAATCGGTGCTATCCTCCATATTGGTAATCACTTCACTCACAACACTGAAAGTTAAAATAATTTTATCTCGGTACCCACCCACATCGCATCTCTAGTTGTCACTCGCCTATTACTGCCACTGTATCACTCAGACACATTCACATTCTGTTGTCTTTCATAGCTCAGCAATGTATGTGAATGGGGTTTAAAGCAGGAATCAAATTGTACAAACTACCACATGCGTGTCACCTAACATGAAAACGAAAAACATGACCATGCTGAGACTTTGAAGTGACAATGTGGTGAGCTGGTTGGCATGGGTTTTTACCTTAGGTGATCCTACAGGTAGGGCCTTAATATGAAACTAGCATCAAACAGGTGAGAGCAGTATGAAACTGGGTATTTGTTTTATTCAGACCCTATTCACACATTATGCCTCCTCTGCTTCTCTAGTGGCAGGCTTCATGGTCGGGGACACAGTCAAACTCAGGGTGCCGGAGACAGTTATCAAGAATTGCCGATATGTTGGTCAAATATGGGATAGTTGTGGATATGAGCACAACTATAGTGTACTTGTCAGTGGTGTGGGTGCGGTAACAGGTAAGGCCCTAATAGAATTTTACCTGTATACATCACTATATACTGTGTTAATTCATGTCCACATTCATTCATGTGGACATAGGCTATAAAATGAAATGTTCAATCTATTCAAATCTGAAATCTCTACATATGATCCTCAGCTTTGACAGAGCCAAATAATATGACTGTCAATTTCCCTGACCACCCTGACTGGAACGGAAGTCCATCACAGCTGGAACTGGTATTCACAGTGAATTAAGGTTCAGGATCATCAACATGCTCATTTTCTGAGTTTTTTTTCTAGTCCAACCAAAGCATACTATCCCTCTGTGAGAACACTTAAGTAAAGTATTTTTAAGCAACTTATGCATGTTTATATATGTAAAAGTTCTTCCTTGAATTGCTTTTTAATGTTGATTTTATTTTATTTTAATGTTGGTTTTATTTTATTTTAATGTATGATTTTATTTAACCTGATCCTGATCAGCACAATGAAGAGTAAATGACAGGAGATTCCTACAGGCGGACCATTCAGTTTGACTTTCTGTTTTAGTGAAAGATACCATGATGTAATTGGATGTGGATATAAAATGAGAAAATGATATGCCTGTAGCCTTCAAAATTATTGTTTGTTTATATATTCTTTCTCTAGACTAGAGTACAAAATTCATCTTTATCAGGTTACCATGGCAAACCAGATTGACCGGTAATGGAAGCCAGAATAATAAAGATTTTATTGCAAGCTGAAATGCCTGAGCCCATCTGATTCTGCTACATGTAACACTTTCTTCATTGAACAACTCACTCACCTGTGATATGTGCACTGAATGCACTCACACCTCATGAATGAATACCTAATTTCGCAAGATTTTAGAAAGTGGGAAAACTGTTTGAGTTTCCAGGCGGTACTATAGACATCACAAAATCATGCACAGAGTTCTGTGAAGTTCATTACTTTGATGTTTTATTTCACTATATGAAATAAAACATCACCTGTTAAAATTAAAAAGGAAAACATCTGTCTTATAGTCCTTCAAATGTTTGCCTCTTTGAGGTAGGTGTAGCCTACTCTTTGAAGTGTTTTGTCTTCCAATTATTTTATCACCTGCAAGTCATTTTAGGCCTATATGATCATGTGAAGCACACATTGTCTATCCAGAAAGCAACTTCTGTGTTCAGGGCAGGCAAATCTCACTGCTCTTCATACATGCATTATCTGGCCAGATGAGGGGGCCCCATTTGGTTTCCTGCGGGGGGGGGGGGGGCTGTTCATTAGTTCATTATTAGCATACCAAACTACTGCACCTCTTTGTTTGTGTGTCCAATTGTGGGAGGCCCTCTTTATATTAAAAAACATGGGTAGAATAAGCTCATGTAAAAAAGGTAATAAAAAGTGACTTGTAATGATTAACAAATAGTTAGTATGTTATTAATTAATGTTAATATGCTGCTAGTTAATGGTTAATATGTGTTCCCTAATCTAAAGTGTTACCACATTTTCACTGGATATGTAAAGTTGATTAAAAAATACATTAGACTTTTACACCATTTCTTCAACACGAGTCATTATATGACTGCTTATTTGACTGGGTTAAAACTTAGGGATTTGGCTTCCATGTAGTTTGAATGAGAAGCTCTCAAAGGGATTTTTTGCAAGTTTGGAAATAATGGCTATAGTATATCAGTGTCAGAGAGAAAGCAGAGATGCATCTGACTTGATTAAATCAGTTCCAGTCTCAAAGGTGTAAAGCTCTGTGTGTGTGATAAAGGTAGAAGGAACCATGTGTCTTGGAATTTGGACAAAAAGGCTCATTTTAACACTTTGCTCAAACTTCACAGTTTAAAATGATTTAAAAATGA
This sequence comes from Tenualosa thibaudeaui, assembly GCA_027481765.1. NCBI lineage: Eukaryota > Metazoa > Chordata > Actinopteri > Clupeiformes > Clupeidae > Tenualosa > Tenualosa thibaudeaui. Next base: position 4,102,728 of record JAIFZK010000228.1, on the reverse strand, counting down.
TACAGATAATTTTTTTTTCATACATTTGTCATAGTAGCACCAGTGATTTCTTTTTTTTTTTGCTTGTTTTCAGATTTATTTGAGAGGGTGACCTGTCACTAAACAAAGCCCAAATTGTGGTGTGTGCTGTGTTGATCGACTTAGTTGCATACAGTTGTGGGGTTCTTTTCCCTTTTGTCCAACCTGCTACTTACCTCCTTGATAGCACAATGCAGGCCTAATTTTATGACTCCCTTTGGTATTTGATTGGAAATTGGACGTACATGCCTACCTGTGGTGTGCCAGTTTCTCACATGTCTGTTAATTATGTATGCACCCTCATAGATGCTTGCTTTCAAACTGAACCCTAAAATAAGTTGGATGGACCCTCTCCTCTTTAAACATGACATTGTCATTTTGTCAAATGATTTAATTATCTGTTAAATGTTTCCTGTGTGGCCTTTAGTATTACTCAACCTTTAGAACCTTGTAAGTATTCAAAATAGACAAATATTTTCACAAAAGTCCTTTGTTTCAACAACTCTTAATGTGTTGTTTGTGCATTATATTTTATCCTCAGCCCAGAAATCTAGACGTACTCTAGTGGTAGCAAATGGTTTTGCCAAGCAGGTACGTCTCGGGCCTCAGTGGCTGTTCTCCCAAGTTTGGCATCTTGCATTTATATTTACATTTACACTTTACACAACATCCCAAATTTCAAGAATTGGGCTCTACATGGCAGTTTTGTTGAAGTGGGCAGTGTTGTATAAAGTACCTGAAAGTCCCACCTGAGTAAAAGTACAGATACACTACCAAAGAATTACGTAGAAGTTCAAGTCACCCAGCAGCATGTTACTCAAGTAAAAGTCTAAAAGGATCTTGTATTTACTGTAATTAAGTATGAGACGTAATCTATAATAAAATGTACTTAAGTAATGAAAGTGCCAATAGTCAATAGTGCCTACATTACATCTATAGGTTTAATGTAGAATTTGTTGTTTGCACTTATCAAATGACAAGACTGCTTCCCTTTTGCTGCGGTCACTCAGTCCACCCCCAAATTTAATTTCATCTGATATGAATGTTATGATATGTTATGAATGATATGATTTAGTGGAGTTATGCAATTATGTGTAATGTAATGAAGTAAATGTAAAAGTTGAAATTTTTTGCAACTCAGTACAGTATAGATACTCCCAAAACATACTTAAGTAGAGCAGTGAAGTATTTATACTTAGTTCCTATACATCTCTAGATATGAGTTTGTATGACTTTCCTGAATTTTGCTCTGTGCCTTTGAAGTTTGTGTAGACACAAATCCAGGAACTATGTTAAAGTCACTCCCACTTCTGATGAAACAAGACTTTCCTAAATATCTTTGTAGCCCCCACACGTGTGTCTGTTTTAGGAAGAGAAATGGCAAGTGTTTCAGTGTGTCAGGATGATTTGAACTGCCCAGTCTGTCTGGATCTACTTAAGGATCCTGTAACTATTCTGTGTACATTTATCCACAGAAATCACAGTTCTTGCTACAAACTATCCTCAGTTTTTTAGTAATGTTACACAGTACACAGTATACAGTAATGTTAAACAGTACACTTATAACACTATATAACTCTACAGTTTCATAAATAAAACTTGTGAGTCAAAAAGTGTCTTTCTCATGGACCGGTATTTAAAGTAGACTATTTGCTCTTACTCAACTGGTATCTGTATAGCCCTGTTAGTTGAAGATCTTGACTGCCCCTTGCACAGCCACGTATTTTTGAACTGAAAAAAAAATGTTCTATCATGTTCTAGAACTCATCAGTGCTTAGTTTACTAATCCGCTCTTCTAGCCTATTGGTGTCCAAATATGAGCTATACAAATTATGTTTGTATTATTCTTTGGATGTTTGACATACCTATTTGCCTTTACTGACATACCTATTTGTTCTGTAATCTGTAGAAAACAGCCTAAGGGTCCGTGTAGATGTTTACTTTGCTCTTTAGAATCATTAAGTTGAACCCATCAAGCAATTACAGTTGTTGTTCAGTTAACACAGCACGAGAGCAGAAATTAGTAATGAGCAAATTCTGCGCACCGGTAGTTTAAGAAAACTGCATCCTTTGACTTATTTAGGCTACTGCACTTATCAAGACTGTTGCTTAAACACAGCATGACCAGCCAAGTCCTTCTTAAGACACAACAGTAGTGCTGTCAACTGTGCCATCAATGGGATGAACTGGTATAGATCTTTGTATTATCATATGCGTAGATACATTCTGTGTTTTGTATTATCATATGCGTAGATACATTTTCTTTAGCACCTGGTCTACAGATGGCTGTGCTGCCTGCTGCATGTCAGCTGCCTGTGGATGTTAGAGAGGTTGAATCAGTATGAAGGCGCACAGGCGACGGTAGCCTATGACAAATTAAACAGCAGGCAAATATAAACAAAATAGAAAAAACAATCCAAAACTTGTCAAATGTTTAAACAATAGCCTATGTTGAGAAAATTCTATAACGCCATGTCCGTTACTTTACTTTCATAGGAATAATCAAACTGGCACCCTTTCTGAAATTTTATCTTACTTCCAAAAATCGAATAATGAATGAACGAGAAAGCACACAGACCCTTCCATTCATTGGATTTTCAACTTTGAGACAGAAATCAGTAATCAAAAAAATGGTCTTTTGCTAACAGGAAATATACATTCATGAGAAGGGGTTGAAATTCTATTTTGGTGTTTGCAGCTGTCATTTTCCCATTTTTGAACACATCAGTTGCGGAAGTAGACCATACCGTTTGGGCTTTGAGAGGCAAATCAAGGTAAACTACAGCAGTCTAGGCCTTGTTTATACAGTAGCAGAGGTTTTTGCCCCCCAAAAATTGTGACCTCCACTGGACTGATATTACACATTGTCAGGCGTGCGAGTGTAATGTAAAATTACATATTAAATGTAATTTTTGTGATTCACTTCTGTTGGTATTCTCTCTCTAGCCAGCATCTGGTCCTGTATGCTACTCCTAAACAAGAGCACATTTTCCCCATTCCTAGCCTTCTTAAATTGGCTCCCTGTAACTATAAAATTAATTGCAGGATATTACTGTCAACTTGTTATAAATATTTAAATGGTTACGCCTTGCTTTTGTTTTTCAATATCCATGTAATTACACCCGCATTCTCTGATCAGTTTTTTTCTGACTTTCCAAAACAAAGTATAAATTTCACAGGCTTTGACAGCAGTAGCCCCAAACTATCTGCAGGAGACATAAACTATTAATACATTACATTTATTTATTTGGTCAACTGTGTTTTAACCTGTAATTAAATTGACTTTGACACTGATATTGAATCAAACACAATCATCAGCATTCCTCTTATAAGTTGAGATGGTTATGTATGTATGTATTATGAGGTTATGTATGTTTGTCATTGTCATTTTAATTTTTTTTTGTCCTGTAAAAGAATTTTCAAGATTTCAGTTGGGCTCCTAGGCTAAAATCATTTAGGAGGCCCTAACAGGTAATGGTATGTCAGAATTTGTGTATTAAACTACTACACTATTATAGGATGCTGAACATTAACGCCTTTCACCTGATGAGGCCAATGCAAGATGACGAATTGCAGGATTATTAGGCTAAATGACATTTTTAAAGCTTGCATACACTGCTGTCTCTGTTATTTTAGTCTCCAACAACTGTTTTTCTCATCTGCGCTTCCTTTTTCAGAAAATCTGCAACCAGCCCTACTATATACTATGTGTTTGTTAATAAAAAAAATATTCTTGTGGCACTGTAGAAATGTTGTGCAGTGTGCAAAATATATCAACTACAAAGACATGGGATAAGTAGGTCGTTATTGTTGTTTACAGAAGCAAATCTTATTCCTTTGAAATTCTTGATAAAAATACACATTAGTAACAACAACAATCAATCAATCACATTGTGCCATTCAAGATTTGGTTTTGGTTTGGCTCAGTTGGAGCGAGGGGTTTAGAGACCAAAGGCCTTGCTGAAAAGGTGTATTTTTAGGTGTGTTATGCACAGGCCCAAAAAAGGGTGATTGATGTAGAGAGGTAGCTTGTCCACAGAGGACAACATGGAAGCTCTGTCCCAATCTGGTGTGAGGGATGGCCAAATGGTCCTAATCAAAGGACCAGGATTTGAAGGAGCAGGACTTTGTAAGAAAAGCTTGTGTGGTATGGGGTTTGCTGTCTCTCTTCCTCTCACCAGGGCCTCCCAAGGTGGAAGCTGTGTGTGCCAACCCCCCTCTGAAGTTTTTTCCATCTTATTCATTCGATTAATTGCATTCATACTAATTTGTAATAAATTTGAACTTCTTATATATGCCTCCTGTAAACTGTTCCTTTGTGGGGAGAGTCTAGAATCAGTCACGCATGTTAAGAGTTAAGGGGTTAGGGAGTGGCGTAGTCAGACAGTAAAGTTGGTATTCTGCATGTCAGGTACCACATAAGTAAAGCTGTTTGAGTATCGTAAAGCACAGCAGAAGAATTTTTATGGTGTTGTGTTCCTGCCTTAATGTTAAGAAAAAGAACAAATCTGCACATTGCTTCAAAACGTTTGAGATCATTTTTGTATTTCCTAAAGTAATAGTTTGGAAAACATGTAGAGTATATGTGTTGTGAAATCTGTGTGTCATTGCTCCACCTATTTACCATCGTTGGTGTTGCAGGATAGTCGGCGGCGGAGCAGACAGAGGGAGGCCAAAACGGTGATCCTCAGAAGGAATATTTATTATTTTTTTCCCTTTTCAAATTTTTCTTAAAAATTGTGCAAATATTTACAGTGAAGAATAAACTTCCCAAAATGCAAAAGAAAACTTGTGAAGTACACAAAACTAAATAGGCATTGGTTCACCAGGCTACGTCAAAAGACCCTGTACAACATTTCTCAATAGCCAAGTAATGTACCTTCCACTCAAGACTCCTTTTCCCAACTGAGGCTCTGGGCCTAATACAGAGCAGTGCTAGCTGCAGCCCCTCCCACAGGGTAGCCCAAATGCAAACATAAATTAATTAACTAAATAACAACATTGTGATAGCCCAATAATAACTGAAAGAAACAAAAACAAAATACACAATAACTCAAAATTATTTTCAGTAAACAAGAAGCCTTAGGTGCATAATAAAATACCTGTTTCCCCATCACCATTAAAACACCCCCGTCACAATGGCGCAGTCCACGAAACACCCGGGAACTCTACCATAACTAGCCAATGGAACATTCCCTTGGTTTCTCCACGATAACCGGGAAGTTCGGATAGCGCGGTGAGTAACAGAAGACAGTTGTTTTTGTAAATGCTAAATACTAATAAACTTCATCGTTTTAAACAGCCAGTGTGTATAATTGTGATTCTCTGCAACCAGACATGCTTAAAACAGATGAGACGATGATGATTATGAACATGAAGTGTGGATGGTAGACGTAAGTTTAGGACCAAACAATTGCTACTTGAAATGCTGGTAGGCCTTTCCCTGCACCCTCATAACAATGTAAGGCTGAAGACAGGTTATTGCAAATGGTGGGGTATGACATGTTTTGAAACCAGAATTACGAACAGTACAAAACGGTAATGCGAACAAAGTTGAAACTCACAGCAACAGGTCAGCTTTGATGTTTAACATTGCCGGCAATTGGCTGCCTATGTACTGTGTGCTTACGTGAATACTTGTCTGCGTGAGCGTCATGGCTCAGTCCGTGACAGTTGGTAACATTTACCTTTGTCCTCCTTGTTATTAGTGTTGAACTTTGACACCAGCACAACCCATACAGCCTTGGAGCTGTGTGATTAGACACGGTAAGCCAACAATTTTTAGGATATATTAACTTTTTAGTCAGAGGAATATAGGCTACTGCACATTTGTTTAACTTAAATCATCCTTGCAGTGATTTAATCATAACTTATTGTTTAAAGGTGTGTTACATTTTGCTGATTCATTGGCAGGGAAAACATAGGTCTACATGCACAGAAAGAGTGCATTGCTGTTTAGAATTGCAAAATATAATTTTCTTAATTTCTGTTATATTCCACACTTAATGTTGTAACAAGACATAGGCAATTGAATTGTCCTTTTTTAACAGCATTAAAGATGAAGAGGGATTTAAAGACAAGTTATTTTTCTATTACCTTTCACAACTGATAATGTATAAATGAAAAGTGGCTCTAGAATGTGTGCAGCACATTACCACTGGTTTGATTACACCTTCCTGTTCATGATATCTATACAAAAATAAACCTGAATCGCCACTGATGAAGGAATTAGAAATACTGCAGGCAAATGAAGCTGAAACATCAGTATGCATGTGTAAGATATGAATGAAATGTCTTTGGTCCATAAGACTGTAGTGGGGTGAATGACACTATGTTGAGCCACCACTGATGCTGGACTTTGGTGCCACATGTGGCCTATTGCTCTGTTTATCCCCAATACTATCTATCTGCTATGCAGTCTTCCATAAATGTAAATATAGGATGCAAGGGAAAGCAGTGTGATGTATGTAGGAGTGGGCAGAAGGGCAGGGTAAGCAGATCTTTGGGGGTTGAATATGCAGAGCCATTTCCTGAATGACCAGGATAGGCCAGCCACATTTTATTGACTACAACTTCACTACAACAGTCTGCAACTATGCCACTACACTATGCCAGTTCAATGCTGTAAGTAGTCGTGTGTCATGTCATGTCATGTCATGAGACATTATGTTCATTAAAATTAGAATGCATTCATTAATTTGTCTTATTTTAGTAACCTGTGTGTTTTGGGTTAAGGCCCACCTGATTTTTTTGTGCCCACCTATTTTATGATTTCTAGCTTTGCCTCCAGTCTCAGTATGGTGATTTCTAAATCCTTCATGTCCTTGTAGTGTCCTAGTGTTCTAGGTGCTGTCTCAGGATGCACGACCCTGTGCTGTTGGCTCTCTCAGTGCTGTCTGTGTGCCTCTCTGGGGCCAGAGGAGGGAAGGTCCTGGTAGTCCCTGTAGGAGGCAGCCACTGGATCAACATGAAGGTCCTCATTGAGGAGCTGCATTCCCGAGGGCACAGCATCACTGTGGTGCGGCCTTCAGACAGCTGGTTCATCAAAGAGGAGTCTCCCCACTACACGGCCATCACCATCCAAACCGGGAAACCAGATAACGCCGAAGAGGAGCTCACCAGCTCTTTTACCGACAAACTGCTCAATATAAGCATAGAGGGAAAGCCTGACAGGGAAGCACAGCAAGCCACATTCTTAGTGAAAGCATTGAATGCCTTCAGTAGGAATGCGCAACTATGCCCAATGTGGTCTATATTGGCGGATTCCAGTGCAAGCCTGCTAAACCGCTTCCTGTTGACCTGGAAGAGTTTGTCCAGAGTTCAGGGGAGCATGGGGTCATCATCATGTCCCTTGGGACTCTGGTTACGGAGTTCCCTGGTAACATTGCAGAAGAGATTGCAGCAGCTTTCGCGCAGCTTCCCCAAAAGGTCATCTGGAGGTATAAAGGAACCAAGCCCTCCACTCTTGGCAATAACACCTTATTGGTGGACTGGCTGCCCCAGAATGATCTCCTGGGGAACCCAAAGACTAAAGTGTTTGTGGCCCATGGGGGTATGAATGGTGTCCAGGAAGCAATCTACCATGGGGTCCCAATACTAGGTCTGCCCCTCATGTTTGATCAGCCTGATAACCTGTCCAAGATGGTGGCAAGAGGAACTGCTAAGGTGGTGGACATTGCCTCACTGGACAGGTTGATGTTTGCGGAGGCTTTAAAGGAGGTGCTTTATGAGTCGTCCTACAGGGAGAACATGCAAAGGCTGTCCAGGATCCATAATGACCAGCCCATGAAGCCTCTAGACCGTGCCATTTTTTGGATCGAATTTGTCATGAGGAATGGAGGTGCCCCTCACCTGCGCACTCAGTCCTTCAGGATGTCCTGGATCACTTATCATTCTGTAGATGTCATACTAACTCTGGTCACTGCTTTAATGCTTTCATTATTGATTATGTTCCTGGTATTCAAAAAATGTCTCTCGGTTTTATTAAAAAAGAAAGTCAAAAGTGAGTAAAGTGACATTCTGTAATAATTATAGATCACAGTCATTGTATGTTAAATAAAACATTTAGGTAAATTTTGTGATTTAGAAGGCCTCTGGGCAGCATACACTGATTAATCTTCGTCTTGACAATCTGTTATTTCAATGTTGCCCAAGTAACAGTGCTAATCATTATTTTCAGTTATGACTATGTTTACTGATTCAAGGCCATTTAATAGCGTCAGACATATATTGCTACACGTGACAACAAGTGATATATGCCTATTAATTAAGTGATGTTTTGTGACCTCAGTTTTTGAAATCTCAGTTTTAAAATTTTTGATACCAAAATGGAAGTATACTCCAACTTGTTTGAAATGACTGACTGACTGAGAGTCTGGCTGACATGATGTCTAACACTGACAAGAACAGCTTATGGATACCTCATGATAATTATAATTTGATTCATTAATTTTGGTTATGCATGGGTCTGGAATGAAAGAGCCAGAACAGAAAAAAGTGTGGTTCATGGTTCATGGTCTGAGGGAGAGATGGCACAGGAGACACACACACAGCCTACCACTCAAAACAGGAAACATTGCAAATCAATGAGACATGCAGTCTTTTTTAGAGACATATCATCACTTACAAAGCAGACCGTTACACCACCTCTGCCATGTTTGACAGATGGCATTAAGCACCGTTCTTGCATCTTTCCGTTTGTTGTGCATCTCACAAATGCTTGAAAAGCGGCCTTTTCAAATAAAAAACAAAGTTTGACGAACACAGCCATCATTTTAAATAAAATCATGAATTGTATCTCTAACAAGGACTATGTTATCTTGTCCGTTTGCGGTTTCTTATTCACACTAATGGCATTTAATGGCATGAGCGTTTCCATGGAACACTCAAACTTTAGAGCAATACTGTACCTAGATAGCAAGATGCTGGCGGTCTGTCGGCGCGCTGCCACTGGCAATTTGCTTGTCGGCTCTCCGGTGTGCCTTCTCCATTTCACGATATGTGGTATTTTTCTGCTATCTCGGAAATACCACAGCAAAACAGCAGCGGAAGCAGAATGCAAAATGCGTGTGGTCTGCTGGCGTCTAATATTTCTTTATTTATTTGTATAGACTGAGGTATTGATCCCCGCAATGTTTAGCATAAAGTTACGCTGTTGGCCTTAAGTCAGTCCCTCAGACAGCCAGTCATTCAAACAAGCCCACGGACACACACAGCACCGAGTGAGCAAACACACACACACACACACACACTGAAAAGGTGACCATCTTTTTATCATTTGGTCTATCACCAGGACATGGCATCGACTTTAAATGGCCTATGACCTGATTTCTGATTTCACAAATTTGACGGCTTTCCCAGCTGTTATTTCGTTAGAACTTGAGAGTTCCTGACAACCATTTTAAAAGAATAAAAATAGCCTAAATAAAGAAAGTACCCACAGAGACGTTAATATCCATGCAATGCGAGGGAAGTTCTGTTAGGCTAGCCAAATCTTGTCAGTTTATGCAATTCTGTGACTATCCATGAAATGCCAATGGCCTAGCCAGTGAGTAAATGACAGCGAGTGCTCAGCATGTAACGCCCCAGCTTATAGGCAGTTCGGCTTCCCTAAACCCTCCTCTTACGGTAAGCGATCATCACTGACTCACGGAGTAGCCAATATATTTCCTGTAACCAGCCAAACAAAAACATGTAAGATATAGTCTAAGGAGCAAGACGTACTTTTAGCCTACAAGATTTTGGAGGAGCTAACGATGTCTGCACCATCTGACTGGAGCACTTTGAGAAGACAAGCGGCTCTTCTACTTCTATGTTTGCATATTGCAGCGAATGCACCCGAAAAGGTATGAAATTAGGCTGGCTTTCTTTACTTAGCCTTGTGAGTGAGCTTTGCGCCCAGAGGAGGCAGTCTAAAGTTAATTTCTTGTTAGTTAATTAGTTAGTGTCTTGTTCGTCTTATTCAGAAGCGTGGTGCTATCTGCGCGTCTGTTTCATACTCGGTTCGTCGTTTTCCTTCATTAGCATGCACAAACTTTCCCTTGTGTTTATCTGTCACCTCGCGGCACTATGTTTCTCTGTAGGAGTCATTTGGTCCACGCACAGACATTGTTGCGCGCTGTAGTGTTTAAAAAATAGTCGCCAGCACGCCCTTGGTTTAAAAGCATCCGATTCCCACAAATCCGTGTGCGAAAACAGTCATGTGACGCATTTTCAGCGTGTCTACAGTCATTAGCCTATATATACACTTTGGTAATGCTGAAATTCATGAATCCCTACTGCTAGCTCGATGAAAATCGCCTTGAACACAACGTCGGGTCGGAAATTTCGGAGACGTTGGATCCCAACCTGACATCTGCCAGTTGCTGTTTCCGAACTTGCTTGCTGCAGTGCTACATACTGCATGTGCCCCAGTACACAGTTCAACATACACTACTATCCCCCAGTTAATTAATTACTTAACTGCAAGTTCTCTACCTGACTGGCTCAAAGTTTATTTAGTCCCATACACTAATCTCCAGTGTGCAGCATGGTATGCAAGCTGCAGATGAGCCTACTAACCATATGGACAGTATTTAATTAGTTAATGGACAGCAGGTGCTCTGCCTGAATGGCTCAACGTTTATTGAGCTCCATACACTACTCCTGTGCTTTCATGTACTGCATACCACACACTGTTTTCTGCAGAGATCAGTATACGAGTAGAACGTAGTAGGCAATGTCAAGTAAATCCGTCATCATCACTTTCGCTGTGTTTTGTTATACTGTCCCATATAGAGGCCACTGCATATTGGTTCGGTTTGGGTAATGTGCACGTCTAGTCTAGTCTGAGGTTTTTGAGTTTCAGTCGTCTGTGTGGAAATGATATCCTATGACAAGAGATTATTTGTTAATAATCAACTTTTTTCCCTGCAAAACTAACAAGGAATAAGGAAAAACGAACAAGGAATAAGTCTAGAAAACTTTTGTATTATGGAAGTGGATAGGTGTGTTTGACTGTGACTGTGGACAGATGCGATATGGCTATGTGTTACACGTTTCCTTGCGTATTGTAGAAGTGGATGTTAATGCTGTGTGTGTTTCTGTGTGTGTGTGTGTGTGTGTGTGTGTGTGTCTGTCTGTCTGTCTGTCTATCTGTCTATCTATCTGTCTGTGTCTGTGAGAGAGAACCCCTGCACTGGAAATGGATATGTGTGTGTGTTGGTAGTTATTTATTTATTTATTTATTTTAATCCCGTCTCTGGTACCCAGCAGAGAGGCAACTGGGACATCCTCAGTTTCCATGTCAACACCACTGTCACCTGTCGCTATGCTGTCACAGTCATCACCAGTGAAGTGGCTAATCAAAATAAGAACTCAACTGAGATTGACTTTCATGTCAAGATCCCCAAAAAAGCCTTTATCAGCAAATTCAGAATGTGAGTTTGGTTCATAAGCCTTGGCCAGACAAAGGTGACATTAATGTAGTTGTTAATCTTGCAGTTGTTAATCTTGCTAATAATAACGAGTAAACACTGTGTTTTCCTATTGCTCCTGATTAGGACGATTGATGGACAGATTTACGATGGAGTGGTCAAGCCAAAGGAGGAGGCCAAGCAGGAGTACATTCAGGGAGCATCACGAGGCCAAAGTGCTGCACTGATCAGGTATGCTGTTAAAACCTGCAGAATACCAACCAACTATACAATCACTGTACTGTCACTATACTGCAGCAGTCAACCTGATGCACAGTATAGCTGTGCTATTTTGTATCATATGCACACTGTAAAAAAACAAGTACAAGTAAAGCTTGCTTCACTGTAAAAAAAATAAAAAAGTTTGTTTGAAAAATTGGTGTAAAATGTTGCTTTAAATGAGTTCAGTAAATGAAAATAGTCTTGTTCAAGAACATCTTACTTGAAAAAATGATGGAAACTCGTTGCTTCAGTTAAGTTAACATAACTAGTCTCTTTCAGGTCATGTTTAACATCATTTGAAAGAGACTAGTTATGTTTAAGTCATTTGAGGCTACAAATTTCCACCAATTTTTCTAGTAAGCTTCACTTTTTCTTTTTTATTGAGTAGTCACACTACAACTACAATGTAAAGGATTTAAATGTCATGGATGCATAAATGGCCTTTTGGCATGTACATGCTTAAATGCAAGCTTAAATGCATTTACTAGCTATTATCACATTGGATAAGAGGTTTTCGGTGTGGTTTGTCTGGAGAGGATTGAGGGTAGTTATCAATGATCTTTGGTTTGTTAATCTGCCCATGTGTGTGTGTGTCTGTGGACCTAATCCTGGTCTTTTTTTTCTCTCTGATTGAGGACTTCAGATGACTTGGCTGGCTGGATGGGAATGCAATGACTAGTACAGGTTTGATTAAATGCCTCTGTCTCTCTCATCCCCAGTGCTGCTGGCAGAACTTTAGAGGATTTCAAAACATCTGTGGCCGTCGCTGCTCACAGCAAGGTGACCTTTGAACTCACCTATGAGGAACTGCTGCAGCGTCGTCTCGGCAAATACGAGCTGCTGATCAATGCCCAACCGGGACAACCTGTGAACGACTTCAAGGTGTGTCTCCCAGCCTTTCTCTTTCTCTCATTCACATGCACAGGCACAGAGAGAGGTCAAAGACAAAAACATGAGTGATAGGCTAATAGTTGTTGTGTACCCTACATGTGTCAGTAGGTGCAGCTAATGCATAATGTTATGTACGATGTATTGCTGAATGTAATAGGTGTCTGAATAAGAATGAGAGTGGAGTAGAAGATAAAATGAAGAATGGATTATTTGTGTCATGCTGCGTTCTTACTTACTAGTTAATGAGTACAGAGTACAGTACCCTTAATTCAGTTCCCACACTACATTACACACCCTGTCAAACATAGCAATGGTTTTGTTTCATGTAAGGTAAGGAAAAATGCACACATATGAAATGTTCTTCTTTGTGCCTTTCCACCAGATTAACATTAATTTGCATGAGAAGCCTGGAATAAACCTTCTGGAGGTGGAAGGTTCTTTGGCTTCAAAAGACCTGGCCAGTGCCCTCGCAAAATCACATGTGGATGAAAAGGTATATGCATTTTCCTATTAAAAGACTCTCAGTATATTTATGTCATTCAAATTTAGGAATTTTCACTTTATTGTTTTTGTTTTTGTTTATTCTTCTTGGGTTTTGTAATTTTCTGCTGTAGGCATGGGTGAACTTCCACCCCACCCTAGACCAGCAGATGAGATGTGATGGTTGTGGAGAGAAAGGACTTAGTGGTGATCTTAAAATAATCTTTGATGTTGAGAGACCACACTCTAAGGGGGACATAAGGGTATGTGACAGATTTGAAGATGGACAGAATTTGTTGTTAGTTTGTAGTTAACAATAATATGTGCAACTTGTAGGTTGCTGTGTTGTATTCTCACCTTTTTTGTGTCTCTTGAAGGAATATGGTGGATTTTTTGTCCATTACTTTGCCCCCACTGGTCTTCCACGCATTCCCAAAAATGTGGTCTTCATTATTGACCAGAGTGGCTCCATGGCTGGAAAGAAAATGGAGCAGGTAAATAGTGTCTGTGGAAAAACATGTGTTGTTATAAGTGTTTTTGGCCATGGATTAATAGAACATGTAGTCCATTTTCCTTTCTCAGTGACTACAATAGTATGCACAGCATATTCCTGTTGTCTTACACTCCCTCGCAATAACTTTTGCGTTCCGCTGCTGTACTGGAGCTCTGTATTTCAGGCTTCTCCCATTTGGCCAGCCTTGCAACTGCATGCAGAACTTGAATTCCCATAGCTGCTTGTGTAAACCCTGTTTCATTTAGGCAATCAGTGAGGCACAAAAAGTATTGAGAGGGGACACAAAAGTGCAATTTAAAAAATATTTACCACTGGTGTTCTAGCCGGGCTTGGTAAATTTCTAAGAGTGATTATTCAAAATATTTGGAAGTGGCTTATGTTCCAACCTGCTGTTTACATGCCAAGCAGTAATCTAAATTTAAACTGGTAGATTCTTGTAGCCTGTCAAACCCCCTTTTTGCGATCTTGCTTTAAATGGAATATTGACCTGGCTTCAAAATATGTTGTTAATGATGGATATACAGACAGATAGATATAATAATAATAATAATAATAATAATAATAATAATACTCAATAGGTTTGCTTATGTGAGTGATTTGTATTCCTCTTGCCTAAAAGTAGCCTAGAAATCACACTGCTAGCTTTTTTAGATGTGGGTAAATATCTGGGTATGATTTCAGACTCGAGTAGCATTGCTGAAGATTTTGGATGATTTGGCCGAGGATGACCATTTTGGCCTGATTTGTTTTGATGATGAAATATCACCCTGGAAACGTGAACTCCTCAGGGCAACCCAACAGAACCTGGAGCAAGCTAAAGAATTTGTCAGAACAATAACAGACCATGGAAGTAAGGTGGTTTAGAGCTACTTTTCAGAGAGTGAAGAAGTTAACATGTATGTTTAAGTTTGTCTGATCTACCCCACGGCTGCTGTGATGAGTGAGTTTTCCTCATTGAGGCTTTAGAACACCTATAGGAACAGTTAGGGCGGAGTTTGGAATTATGCCATACTCTGTATTCAATCCTCTGCAGGTACAGACATAAACGCTGCAGTGCTCGAAGGTGTAAAGATGATTAAGAAAAATCACAAAGAAGGATCAGCGTCCATCCTTATATTGCTGACAGATGGAGATCCTACATCAGGTTTGGAAACGCATTCAGTTCAATTCAATTCAACTTTATTTATACAGCGTCTTTTACAATAGTATTAGAGCACCCAAGAGCAACAGGGGCAGGGAAAAACTCCCTTATGTTTAGTTAGTTTAGGAAGATACCTTGGGCAGATCCACGACTCGAGGGGCTAACCCAACTGCCAGGGGAAAAATACAATCAGTAGTAATCATGATGGACTACAAATTGTCCATGGTTTTAGCTAAGCATCATAATAGTTCGGAGGAGTAGTATTAGGAGGAGTATTTTAAAATCAGTTTGGCTTTTAATAGGGAGCCAATGTAAGGAAGCAAGGATATGAGAGATATGTTTATATTTTTTAGTCTTAGTGAGTGTTCGGGCCATGGCATTTTGTATTAGCTGTAGGTTTTTGATACAGGTATTACTACAGCCAGAGAACAAAGCATTACACAAATCAAACCTGGAGGTAATAAATGCGTGTATTAATTTTTCAGCATCCTCAAAAACTCATAACCCTT